>JBBPQD010000154.1:0-18074 GCA_038092355.1 Caloboletus inedulis
TGGTTGCGGCAGAACGCGGCGTCGTACGAAGACCGAGAGCGGATCTGTGCCGATATCGAGGCCGCCCTCGCCCGCTTCCCTGCCCTCCGACCCAAATCAGATGTGTACAGTCAGTCTCTACTGCGCTGCCCATCTCATTTCATTCATTACTGATCGCCCCCTCGCAGCTTACGACGACGGCCGTGCCCAGCTCCTCCTCTGTCTCCACGGTCTCCTTCCCATCTCCTTCAGGGGTTCTTCCTACAATATCCCCATCGCAATCTGGCTCACAAAGGACTACCCTCGCCACCCCCCGATCTCTTATGTCGTTCCCACCCAAGACATGCTCGTCCGCCCAAGCAAACACGTCGATCTCAGCGGCCGATGCACAATCCAATACATCCACGATTGGCACAGAAAGCCCGAGGTCCGTCCCTCCCCTCCGTCCCAATACAGCTCCCCACTCACCTTGTCCAAGCCCTGCAATATTGCCGCTTTGCTCCAAGCGATGCAAGATCAATTCTCCCGTGCCCCCCCTCTTTACGCCAAATCCAAGTCGTTCAGTCCCCGTCCAGCCCCACAACACCTCCCCTCCCCTGCATCCACCCACCCCTCCTCGACCCCCCAGCCCTTGTCGCCTCCACAATCTCGCCACGATGATCCCCCAGAATTGCCACCGAAACCCATCTCATCCCAGGCGTCTGTCCTGCCCCCACGCCCTATCGCTACCCCAGCGCCATATCCCCTTGGATATACACAAGTATGCCCATTTCACTCTAAAACACTCCCCCAATCACGATCGGGCACACAGACAGACTTGTACAATCGGCCGCCGCCGCCTCTGCCCCAGCAACCTCGTGCAGATATCCGTCCACCCCAATATCAGCAATCGGTACTTCCTCCGCAGTCCCTATATACTAGCGACGGAAATACTGTGCGATCATCCATCGAACAGTCTAGAGAATCATCCTCTCCCACCAGTCCTAATTACCGCTTATCAATACCTCCGGACGCCCTTCCAACCATGCCCTCCTCAAATGTACAAAGTCCGCCGGTCCATGTATCGCCCCCGGTTCCAGCTCCGCCTTTGACTCAGTCCACCCACAATGTAATACCTCAGCCTCCACCCCAAGCTCCCCCTCCACCGGTTGTATCAGGTATCCCGCCTCCGAACCTCCTTGATGATGAATCCCCTGTGCCACAGCCTCCTCCGGCTCCAGCACCGCCACGCCCTCCCAATCCAGAACTGCTCCAATTGCATGCCCACGTTCATGACAAGATACGATCAGAGTTTTCCTCCCTGTCCCAGCTCATGCTCTTGGAAGCCGATCGCCTGCGTGCTCACCAGGCGGATCTTCTTGCCGGCGAACCTGCCATCCGTGATGAGATGGCACGACTCGAAGCCGTGAGAGATGTTTGCCGTAACGTCGCAGCAAGGTTGCGGAGCACTGTTGAACAAGCAGAACGGAACTTGGCCGACTTGCGCCGAAAGGGCGATCCGGAAGTAGATGAATTAGTTTGTTCGACGAGCATCGTCCACAACCAGCAAGTATCTGTTCCTGCAATCTGTCCTTGTCCGGTCACCGCTCACCAAAGTGGACTCTTTCCCATTCTCATGCGCAGGTTGATCAATTTGGTTGCGGAAGACAATGCGATCGAAGATACTATCTACCATTTGCATAGGGCCTTGAACACTGGGCGCATCGATCTAGAACGTTTTTTGAGGGTGAGGGTTATTCTTTTCGTTGGTCACATGTTTCTCATATCCCATTCCGTCGCTCAGACGACGCGCGTGCTCGCAGAAGAACAATTCATGAAAAGGGCGCTCATCGAGAAGATCCATATGGGCATTCCGATGGGAATGAGCTTGCCCTATGCCTAGTCACATTCGGGGTAGCAACCAAATGTGACAAGATTCAGATGGGCCCTAGACTGGATCTTACTTATGGGGTGCTCGGCGACGTAGTTGCCATATGCGCGATGTTCTGGACCACGCTATTGAACCTCGAGCTCTATCTGGGGTAGACCCTCGCAAGTTGTAGGCGGCGCTGTGCTGCGGTTTGAAAAGACTTGCTTGTGATTGATTGGTGGCTGCAATTTGTTCCTGAGATAGTACAATCCCGTCAGCAGAGACAGGCAGTGCCTCTGGTAATTGTTCCATGTCCGGATCCGGATCTTCCAACAAGGTTCCGAGGGGGGGAAACGACCACACGGCGTATCGGTTCATCGAACCACTTTCACGACCAAGAAGTTCACTATACTTACAATGCGGTAAACATGAATGCATCCAAGCGCGACAGAATGGACAATCTTGGCTATCGCAACTACAATGGGTCAAGGGGTTTCTGTCAGTAAATATAAATGAAATGCCGACGCCTTCGCACTAAGTAGATCAAGCGACGTGGCCTTCACCCTTTTCCGTCTCAGTTTGTACCCTCTTCCGATACTCTGGTCCCCTTCCCGTGGTTCCTACCCACCTCCACACGCGGTGTTCATCACCACCTTGTACTTCTTCCAAGTTGACCCTGACGTTCGCGTTACCCTCTACAACGCGTTCCACCTGATCCCACAGCCTTTTCCTGGCGGATATTGAATGTTGCTCTTGCAGAATGAGGTCACGGAGTTGAAGAGAAGACAAATACGGGTGAGGTGCCGTCACCGGATCCGTATGGTGTGCAAGTTCTTGGTTACGCAACGTATCAAGAGCGATTTGGACTAGTTCCGCGACACGTTTATTCTCTATTTGGCGTTGGGCGCGGGACCGTCTGAGGGCATAGAGCATGCATGCACTGGCAAACAATACTGAATGACAACGTCAGCATCTGAGCAACGAGTACAACATAGTATTGTTACCGAAAACAGTCGCTCGACACCGCAACCATACCTCTCGGAACTTCATAGTGAGCTTGCAATTCAGGGTTAAATTGGCAGTCTTGTGAGCCAGATAGCGATGTCCACTGAAGCAAATTTGGTGATGTAACAATCGGGATCAGATAATTTGTGATCGCTAACTCACGACATGTCCTCCCCAAATACAACACTACCCCACTCAACAAGTTGTTGCATGGCTTCGTCAAAGGTCTCATCAAAACTTTCCAAAAGGTGCGGCTGCCGAGCCAAAAATTTCATTTACCGTGCACCGTGCATCGGAGACAACTCGACATACCGCGGTTTTCTTTTTCATCGTCTCTCGCAAGACTTCCACCTCCAAACCCCATTTTCTAGCTTCACCTCCTTCACTATCCGATACCGTCAGCTGGCCTTCGTCACCGCCGGCACAGACTCTTCTCCCTCGTTCCTGGCCAAGAAGGGCTTCGATCGCCTTCCCCAAGGCGCCAATATTCCTCTTTCGTTTCGGATCTTCAATACAATGAGGTGGGAATGCAACAGGGCCCAATCCGGGTAACCCATCAACCACCTCAGAAATGAAGGTCCAGACTAAATCGACAGGAGCAGATAGAGCGGCCCCGAAAGGTGACAACAAAGCAGAAATGGGGTGCGGACGTAGTAAGTACCCACTATTGCATGTTACCGTGTGCTGACCGCACGACGCGTATTCTGGACAGGGTGTGCATGCTGATGGGTGTGGTAAGGGGATCAACGAATGTAGTGGGCACGGTGTTCCGTCTTTGGCAGTGATTGCATCAAAGAGCTCCGATGGTATATCCATAAAGGTCCGATTGGCTCGAATGCATGGTTCTAATGCAGAAATATGAGCCTGGAATTCCTGCAAAGCTCGACTGCTATTCGACCCCGCGTCGCAAAACCCAATGGTCGCAGATTGCCTCTTGTACTTGATGACAATGCTTGAAAAAGCAAGGAAGAAAATTGCATACAGGATAGTTGGTAGGTAAGACCTCGATTTCGCGCGAGGCTCATGATAATTAACGATGACACTCGGGATGCACTGAGAGGTCGATGTCGACTGCTCGTTAAGCCCAGATTCTTCAATCCCGCCCTCCGAAACGCTCAGTGGCGGCGCTACAGAGTCGAAACCGCGACCCGCGACTCCTGAATCCACCTCTGGAATGCGAGATTGTGGTAGCTGTTCCGGTGCCAAAGACGGGTTAGACTGATGACTCTGGAGAACGAATGTCGTTCTCTTTCCGGGCGGCGACCATATGGGTGGCTGGCGAGGGATGTCCAATGGGAGTTGTGGCTCAAACTTGGACTGGGGCGGTGAACGCTGAGATGACTGGGGGAAAGGTGGTGCTTTGATTGGAGATGATGGAGGCGAAAGTTGCGGAGGTGCTGAGGTAGAATGACGGAATTTCTTGTGACTAGCACTTTTGCGAGTCATCCTGCGAACAGGGGATGGTCGGATCGGCGACGAAGATTCAGCACCAGACTGGAAAATGTTGTTGTCTTCCCATCCACTATCATCCGCCAACTATTAGTGGCGAGGTCAATTCCGTGAGTCGCACCACAGTAAGCTAAGGAACGTACTGATATTCTCCGTGTTTGAGGATTATCCTGGAACTTATGCGTCAGTATCATTCAGCGAGGAACAAAACCGAATAACCCTCACCTCTCTCCTTCTCATGGCTTTCCGAGCCGGTGGTTCTTCCTCTTCTGGTTCGCTTTCTTCCACAAGAGTAGGTACATTAGCACGAGCTTTCGTGCTTGGGATCCTACCCAAGTCTGGTTGAGCGGATGAACGACGGCGCTTGGGCTAAAGACGAGCGTCAGCGTGGAAAGGGGGGATGGGTTCTTCATTAAGCCTACTGGTTCCGGTCTTTGCGGAAGTTCGTCGTCCTCAGGAGCGCGTGAGAGTCTGCGCGAGGACCGCCTGGTTACCTGGACTATGATAAGCCAAAACCACCAGGAACAGAAATTGGCTACCTTCGTATCTGCGTTGAGTGGTCGGCCAGTTAGGCCATCTGTAATGCCATCGTCACTGGCAAGACTATTCTCCCTCTTAAGTTTCTCTTTCCGAAGCTTTGCAACCTTTGGTCTAATTTCGTCAAGGAACAACTGCACGAGTTTCGCTTTGGTGTAGGGAGTGGGATATCGAATCTGGTGGTGGGTGAGGACTCCTAGTAGCTGAGAAACAGTCAAAGTGTTTGGATCGAAGTTAATGTCGAGATAGTCTCCAAGGCTGATGATTTGCGTTGCGGTCAGAGACCTCGACATCGTGGCCAACGTTGAGGAAGGTCCAAGAGCACACACTGCAGTGACAAGGGCACACACCACGATCACGTGCCCAGACTATCATCCACCTAACATTATATAATACGCCAAATCTGTCAAGTACCCGACCAATGGCTGTCATTGAAGCAACCTCCGATGGACTCGAAAACGAAACTTCATGACACAGCACCACGGGATGCACGCCAAGTAGCCAGATCATACATCGGGCCAAGACCGTGATTATTGTTAACACTAAAGTAGTACCGGTCTGCATCTCTCGCTGTTCCGTCCGAGACATCGTGATGTGGTCGGCATAACAGCCGTCCGGAGGACGACAAATGTGTGCATTTTAGATGACCTATCGATCATGCGAGACACAGAATATACATGGTTCACGAGCCCGTGGGTATTTCACGGTGCAAACTTTGGTCGGAATGGTCCCGACGGTCCAAACCAGTTGCTACCGCCAATCTGACATACTATCACTCAACTGGAGTTGCAAATGGATCTAGAGTTGCAAAACTCGAGTGTCACCAGCATCACAACTATATTTATGCTAATGTTACTAGGGGGCGTCGTAGACGACTTGGGACCTTGCTTGATGGATACTAGTGAGGTTCCAGCGGAGAATCACGATAGTGAGCACCCAGTACAGGGAGACGAGCTGAACCAAGATTCCTAGACACGTGGAAAAAAAAATAGCGAAAACAGCCGAAAGGGCACCGGGATTCTAAACACGCGATCTCTTTGTGCAGAGGAAGACGCCGGATCGCAGAAATGCCCATATATATTCCTGTTTACAGTTGTTTTGGATCTGCACACGAACTCAGTATTCATGGACCTTGCCTTCCGAGCAAGGTAATGATATACTGTAAATGAGCTTTCCATTTCTAGTTGCCAGCATCAGTATAGTCAGTCCAGTCTGTTGGTGGTCAGTTATATCAGAACAGGTAGGTTTGCTGATGCAATAATACTGCTCATAACTCTTTGGCTGGAAATAACACATGTCAGAGTGAAAAAATTAACCATTTAATTGAATGACTGGACATACCTTGTTCCAGTTCTCTCTCATACTCTTTGCCAGATTGAACATGCTGTGGTGACCTCCCTTGGTGTCTCAAGTAATGTGCCTTGTGGCTTTTGGATGCCCTGAGCTTGGCACAGAATTGGCATTGGAGTGCTGTTATAAGTATCTTGTCAGTCCATTTGTATTTCTGACAAACTGGGGTCATGGGAAAATGGGTGTTAGAGCAAAGGTACATGTTGCTTCAATGTGGGCCATATGGACCAGAGTTGGGTCATTAGAATGCTTCTTTGATGACCTTGCAGCAATAGAATGACATGATAATGGAACCCCCTTGAATTATCTTATGTCAGGCCTCAACATGTTCCCAGCATGGAAGTGGAAGGTAAACATGGCCTTGGCAATTTGTACCCTTCACATCAAGCTTATGGGCATTGTTGGAGAGTTGGTGACTGCCAGTGGAATTCACAGTGGTAGGCATGGATGATGGTGGTAACAAGGCTAGCATGAGAAATACACAGGGGTTAATAACCCAAAGAATAGACACAATTGAGCACAACTTCAGCTATCAAAGGACAGCACATGTCAATTATGAGGGACTGCTCACCTCAGTCATTAGCACAAAGGTGGGCAACAGACTGAGGTGAGTGACTGCAAACGGGCATCCAATATAGAGCCATGAACACTGATGAGTGAACAACGACACTGTAACAAAGGTGCACTTGGGTCAGGGCTAGGCTCGTAGAGGGAAAAAGGCTAAATGAGAAAGTAGTCTAGCAATTGAATGCATGATCATAGAAGGAAGAAGAGTCCAGCAGAACATGGGGGCCGTTGTGGGCCGATGCTGCACCCAGGTTTGTACATCCAGCGCATTTCACGCTGCAAATTTTGGTCGGAATAGTCCCGACGGTCCGAACCAGTTGCCACCGATCTAACGTATTGAATGTATTAGAGTCGGATCTCCCAAAAGTAATACTGGGGTTTACCATCAAATTCCAATATGCCCACGGGAATAGGTCCTGAAAACGCGTGAACACCTCAGTCGTACTTGCCTCGAGGTCCACTGGTACGTACCCTCTTCAAATGGTAGTAGAGTCTGGATACCGGCTGTTAACATCACACTGAAAGGGACCAGAATTTATAAGGCTGACCTTCGTGGCTGTTTCTGGTCACCAAAGAAACTGGAAAATGACTCATTCGGCTCAAAACCATACTTGAACTCGGTCAGCATTAATTGACCATATCCTGTAAGGAGCTAAACAGAAGTCAGAACGACGATACACGACCCAGTCAAATGATGCGGACCGGACAGCTCGTGTAGCCGTTATACCCGGCATTGCTAAGACTCCCGCTGTCCATCAAAGAAAACAGATTCTCCGTGAGGACAGGAACCTGCGACGTGATACCTGCCGCTGTCTTGCTTGTCGGTAAGGAAGAACAATCCCCCACAGCAAAGATGTTGCTGAATTCAGGCTTTACATGTTGAAGTGTCGTAGGATTGACTTCTACCCATCCTGCGGCGTCAGCGACCGGGGAATTTTTGATGAAATCCAAGGGTCCCATGGGCGGCGTCACATGTAGGAGTGAATATTCACGATCAACAGTCGTGCCATCGGCTTTTTTGAAGGTCGCCCTGCGGTTCGGAACATCGACCGCAACGAGATTGTGCCCGAATTCGCCGCCAATTCCCCTTTCAATCCGCAACGCGTTCAACGCGTCCGAGTATTTCTTCACGCTGAACATTGTTGGCAATCCCGTCATAAATGTGATGTTGATGTCGTTTCCCCTGCCAGATTTTCTATATCGATCCCAAGCCATCCACATTATCTTCTGAGGAGCTGGGGTTACTTTAGTAACGAACATATCACTTCTCGGAAATCTTGTCAAGTACCTCCAGGACATTTGATGACACCTGCCGGTTGCGTGAAGATTGCATTTCCATGTTGCAAAGACTCAATGATTTCCCAAGTTTTGTCGCATGTATCAAACGAGTAATTGGATGATACGCCAGAGGTAGGGTCGATGAGAGCCTGAGACAAGCCCGTGATACCATCCCAATTGATCTTCAAACCCGCGGCGATTACCAGCGCTTCGTATGTTATCGAGCGACCTGCTGAAGTTGTCACAGACGACGTCGTAGGAGAGAACGTGGCCACGTTTTCTCCGATATGCGCAATATGAGGCGGGAATAGTGATGCAAGGGGGCGTCTGAAATCATGTTTGGAGCGGAGACCTGCACCGACAAGGGTCCTTGAAACAATGAGAGACAGATCATTGCAAGGAAGGGAATAGGCTTACCAACCCGGCTAAGCCGAGGGGGGAAAGTAAAACGGTGAGCTTAGATAATGAAAGCCAGTCCAACGCCTCTTACTTGGTAATAGTGGAATTGGGCGGCATCGAGAACCACGATATCACCATGGTTCAGAGGTTTACCTGCCGCCGAAAAACGTTTGTAGATTTGATTTGCTACAGTTAATCCTCCAGAACCTAGACAACGTCTCAAGTGGTATGTCCGACGAAAGGGTCATCCGAAAGGGACCTACCTCCACCGACGACGACCACCTTGAATCTGTCTTTAGTAGCTGTACTCGCAAATCGGACATGTCGGACTGCCTGCTGCGAGAGACGAGTGGACGTGTGGCCAGTAAACATCTGTGGTTGTGAGAGCAGAAGAGACGAAGGCAAAAATATGTTATATGTTTCCCCTCACCCGGGATTCTTTTCAATCGTACTCGTGGCAACAATCACACGAATGGTTTGATCATCTGAGCATGCTTATCTGTAGACGGGCTGGTCACCAGACCAGGTCACTGAACATGTTGTGCGAATTACCCACCGCCGTGAGACGGGTCAACAAGTGTCGCCCTTGGGAACTGTGCGACGTCTGCATCCCCCATTATTATGGGTTGGCCAGAGTCTCCAGGTTCAGAAAGACCCTTTACTCGTTGTGCAAGCGCCTGAATTCTGGAACACGGACGAAAATGTTCCTAGAAGCAATGTCTAAGATAGCACATCCGTTGCCTGGGCCATCCATGTCATCGTTAAGTCCTCTGACCGGCGGCCATGCCCCGCGGCCCCATGTGTACTGACCTATTTCTGAATGACCGCGGGCCCGAGCGAACACCATCGGAAAGTATTCCTGCAGCAGCTGTGTTTGATGGATGTGACATTAGTGTTTGAGACAGCTAACAATCGTGAAGAGTCTGAGCCTGAGAATGACAGGCGGCCTGTCTTCCACGCTCGCATGAACAACAAATCAGTTCGTCCCAGAGTACATCTGGTCTGGTGACCGAGTAGCATCAGATAGGGTACTTTAAACTAGCTAGCATGCTCCAACTTGAACTCAAATCTGTGTGATTGTTCCACTTTTCATGACTACTAAAATATATATCGCTACTAGAGTTGCCATACTATGGGCGGTTATGTACACTCGTATGTGCACTGCCAGCTGGGCATTTCAAAGCAGCTACCACCACCATTGTCCAAGTGTCAGAATCATCCTGTTGCACCATACAATATATTCATCTGTCTAATCTTGACGCCTCAACGAACCGTTTGTTGCGACGAGAATGGCCACTCAACCGGGGCAAGATGCCAAGTTCTTTCAACGTGGAAAGATCGAGGTACATTAGGTTAATTGGGGTGCCCTGATCACCATAGAACTGCTTTTGCCCAGGAATTTCGCGCCGAGCTTCAAGCTGCAGAAGCAAAGGACAAGAAATTCCAGAAACGAAGGACAGTTCTCAAGAAGATTGTCGCAAACATAACCATGGGCAATGATAGTATGTGAATCAAACAATGCATCCCTATCATCTTCGAACGTGTTCATTAATTAGTGTCGCCGCTCTTTCATGACGTTGTTCAGTGTATTGGTACCCCTCTGCTTGAGATAAAGAAGAGTAAGTACTGCAGTGCCCAACTTTCGATTCTATCGAAAACTTAACCATATTGCAGTGGTCTACCTATACCTGGTCAGCTACGGCCGATCCAAACCAGAACAAATACAGATCGTCATTCCGAGCTTTCTTCAGGTATACCTGCGTATATCTTTGTCGAACCCAGCCCACATTCCGTTTCTAGGACTGCAACGATCGCAATCCCCTCATCCGGGCGCTCGCCATACGGACAATGGCGTACATACCCATTCCCGTAGTAACGGAAGCGCTTAGTGAACAGCTACGACATTGCATCAAGGATCGGGATCCTTATGTACGCAAGACGGCTGCAATCTGCGTCGCGAAACTTTACGCTGCCGATCCCAGGAAAGCAGAACGGGCAGGGTTTGTTGAAATGCTCAGAGATATGATGCTCGATGTCAATGCAACAGTTGTCGCAAATGCCGTAGCAGCGCTTTCGGAGATTGGAGATCGCCAGGATGGTGTCATTTTCCGCCTGAACCTACCCATAGCGAATAAACTAATCGCCGCGCTGGGTGGGAGTTCAGAGTAAGTCTGTTCGTATTGTATCATAGATCTCGCTAATCGGGGATCAAGGTGGGGGCAGATATACATACTGGATTCTCTCCTCCGTTACCTCCCCGAGCAACACGCCGACGCGGAAATGATGGCAGAAAGGGTGATTGTACAACTACAGCACGCGAACTCAGCTGTGGTTTTGACCACCATCAAAGTTCTCCTGTATCTCATGAATTACATGGAGAATCGAAGACTCATGGACCACATTTGCAAGAAGATGGGTCCGCCATTAGGTAACACGTGGTTCTTTGCAGGGTTATCAGGACTGATTGGTATGGTCCCCTTAGTCACGTTACTGTCTTCCGGTCCAGAAGTTCAATACGTCGCACTTCGCAACATTTTGCTCATCATCCAACGGAGGCCTACTGTCCTAAAAAATGACGTTAAAGTCTTCTTTTGCAAGTATAACGATCCGATCTATGTTAAATTGGCAAAACTGGAAATTATGTACCGACTTGGACGCGAAGAGAATGCAAGAGAGGTATTGGCGGAGCTCGAAGAGTAGGTATCTCATATTCCAAGGGGTAAAGTATTTAATCGTGGACTATAGGTACGCGTCAGAGGTAGACGTCGACTTTGTTCGCAAAGCTGTGCGGTCGATAGGTCGGTTGGCCATCAAGGTCGAGGCAGCAGCGGATATGTGTATCCAATCCCTTCTTACTCTGATCGAGACTAAAGTCTCGTATGTCGTTCAAGAGGCCGTGATTGTGACCAAAGATATTTTCAGGCGTTACCCGGGCAGATACGAGGGCATCATCCCCACGCTCTGTGAGAACCTCGATGCCCTAGAGGAGCCTGAGGCCAAGGCGGCTATGGTGTGGATACTTGGGCAATTTTCAGACCGAATCGATAATGCCGATGAACTTCTCGATGACCTGGTGTATAAGTTCCTGGAAGAGACCGTTGAGGTGCGTAGTTGATTCCGATAACGCCACATTACTATGGTTAAGCGGTTTTAGGTTCAACTTGCACTCCTGACTGCCGTAGTCAAACTCTTTATTTACAAATCCTTTTCGGAAACCGCAAAGGCGTTGGTTCACAAGGTGCTGAAGTGGGCCACCGAAGAAATAGACAATCCCGACCTGCGGGATCGGGGATTCATGTACTGGAGAATGCTTGCAATGAACCCAACAGTGGCTGGTGAAATTGTCCTTGCAGAGAAGCCTCCTATAACAACCGATTCAGACCGAATGGACCGTGGTGCACTTGATCAGTTGCTACTGCACACAGGTACACTTGGTAGCATCTACCACAAAAACCCAGAGGTCAGTACACGTGCGGGGATCGTTTCCTGGTGTCTGACGTATGGCGCAGACTTTTATTCGAAATGCAGCTGGAAGAGCATTGGTAGACAGCCCTGCGCTTAATGCTAATTCCAGAGCAGTTCTTGTCCCTCTCGCACGTCCCCAACTTCCAACCACCACTATTACTGTTGCTGGTCCTGGCCCTATTGAACCACATAGCCGCAATCAATTTACTGATGCTTCTCCTGATGCGCCAACACCAGAGCCCAATGTGCCATCGCAAAGGGCTAATCCACTGATAAATGACAACTCCCCAGCAGCGGAAGGCAGTAACGATATTGATGATGGCCTTGGGGATGAAGACGCGGAGGCTGGTGTTGATGGGGACGATGACGATGACGACATCGGTAATAATCCGGTCGCTGATCCATACGCAAACCTGGATGGTGCATTTGGAGGGTATATGGCAGACCAGCCTCAGCCCATGGTCGGTCGCCAGAGGGGTAACAATGACTTAGATGACCTGATGTTTTAATCAAATCTACTCGACAGGGAGCACCGATGATCTTTACTGTTTTATTCAAAGGACCTGAGTTTGCATGCTAGTGTCCCCTTAACAATAGCTTTGAGTCTCGTTTGTGTGGTATGTGGGACAGTTGGAAGCCCAACGTGAGATAACACATCGAGTGAATATAGGACATTGTTGGCCATATCTGATGGGCATCAATGCTAGAAGGGAGGCTGCTTGCTTGTTCGATTGACACCTTCACAAAGGGAACACTCCGAGTCGACAGGTAACGTCGAGATCAGCTGAGCATTATGTGAATTTTGTCCGCAACAGCTGCAAGGGCATTCTTGGGTCGTAGAGAATTATAGTGCTAGAACTACAGATCGGAACCAGGAACGTTGGATTTGCAGAACCACCTACCTCTCCTAGACCATACATCCGACGATGGAAACTGATGCGGGCAATCTTCGCATTCCGTGAAAGGTTATCGGGCAAGTTACCTTCGGGGGTATGGGTCACCACGGACGGTGTACTGGCCTGTATGACCTGGATTGGTACATTATATGCCCGACTAAGTGCCAGGATCTCCGGCTCCCCACCCCATGCAGCAGTATCTCTAATAGCCAAACAATATTGTTTAAATTGCTGTGCACCCATGAGTCCGTTATTCTCGGTTGCCCCGACACCGTCTTCTCCGGAGATTGACGGTAGGAATGGAAGGAAGTCATCGGGATGCTGTGAGAGATACGTGGAGGCAGCGACACGGAGTGTTGCATAATTTGCTTCGTTAGGTGGCAGTATATTAAGGAGAGCGAGCTGGTCAGCGATCGCGGAGAACAGACAGTGACCGTCTGGGTTTATCTGTGGCGCACAGACCTTGCATTTTGATCGGAAGGAAGACTAGCATAAGGTACCAACCTCGTGAATTTGCACGGCGAGCTCATCGCACGTCCGTTTTATCGATGCTGCTTCCTGCTTTATCTCGCAATCAACTTGGGCATCCACGTCCGGATTCGAAGGTGCCAAGTTCTGAGCTAATGCAGCCGCTTTCCGTGCCTACACGAATCTTGAAGTGAACTCAGTCTTGTGTATCATTCCACGTCCCACTCACCTGCCTCGCGAGATGTCGCACCTTGGAGTTCTGCTTCCTGGAACCCGATTCAATCCTTTCCTCAACCTTGTTTATAGGAGTATCGTGTGGTTCTGTGATTGATTCTTGTTGAGATTGTTTATCCTTTGAGTCGAGCTCGGCAAATAGATCATCCATCAACTCGTCATCAGGTAAAGACGACTGTGGAGGCAATATGTCTGTTGGCGTGGCTGATGTAGATTTCTTTGACTTGTTTCGCTTTGAGCTTGGCATCTTTCCAGGGAAGAGCCTCTAGTCTTCAAGTTCAGCCCCTTGCAAGGACTCGGATGTGTCGGAGCGAGGAGTCTTGTGGCTATGCAATCCGATAGTGAATGAGCATGTATCCGACGTTTTCCTACCAACTTGTCATGAATCTTCTCTACTAGATATATAGTACAAGGACGCAGGTAGCCTGGACAGGGTGAAACACTATTAAGATAGTTGCGAGCAATGTTTGCTGTTATGGTGTTTTTTTATTGATATTTTGGGTAAATGGTAATATTGGCCAAGTCCGTCGTAATTACAGAAGGCCTTATGTGCTGACAAAGTCCTATGCTGAGTTCGAAAACCTAATCTGAGTTTGAAAGTATCAGCAGTTCCATACGATAGTTATGCAAAAGTGTAGGGCCCGAGTCTAAGAATTCAATCGGGGTTTGGAATGTACAAAGGTACACCAAGTAGTAGTACAAAAAGTGGCACATGTGCCTCCCAACTACTTGTGCTAATAGTAGTAGTCTAGACGTACAGCCACTGCCGATCATGGCAAGCTGAAATTAGCGCGCGCTGATTGTTCGCTTGAACCAACCTTGGACCGTACATCACTCATCACTGTCTCTGTCGCCACTAATTCATCGACCAGAAGCAAGCCAATAGTCAGATTCACATACATCTCTTCAATAGATGGACACCGCGCCGATAACCTCGACCTGCGCTGAGAGTGCATCTAGATTGGGCTCGCTTTTGACCGAACTGTCATCCAACCCCAGCGAGACATCGTGGCTCAACGTCCAGCTCATTTGCAGGCATCTCGCAAACTTACTGCGCATCAGAAATGGCACAGGTTTGTAGCATATCTTGCCATATTGAAATCACGATATCGACCCCATCCCAACAGAGGACAATCACACAGCTCTAGGAGGAAGTTCCTTGCCACAAGATCTCACCTCTCTTCTGTCCAAAGCACTCGACGGATCAGCAGTTCCAATCGATACTCGCGCCGCCACTGTACTCGAAATCCTTCGTGTCAGCGCCAACCTATGCGTTGGACATGGTGGGCAAAACTGATTCCTCGAGAACGCATGTGCCATATTCAGTTTATTTCACTCAGACCAAAATAGAGGGCAACTGTTGGAGGCTGGTTTCCCGCAGGCAATTGTATCGCTACTTGAAGGTTATGCAGACCAGCTACCGACTCAACCACAAGTCAACCCTCTGCCACTATCCATCTCCCACCTGCAGGTCATCAAGACTGCCATCGGTTTTCTACTAAATTCATCTCTTGGCTATGGTGTGTCCATACGTTTCGCCGACGCGATGCGCACTGATATTGGGTTCACCCATAGAACCAATCAAGTTCCGACTCACATCTCTCGAAGTCGCTATGACACTTGTGCGCTTATCGTCTGCGATATACCCCGCTGGTGCCTGGATGAAAGGTCCAATAGGTCTATTTCCGGCTGAGTCTTCTGGGCTCGGTGGCGTTCCTGAGCATGTAGCAGAGTCTTGGACTCTTCGTATCGGGCTCTCCAATTGGACCTGGAGGCTTATCACCGAACTCAGGGATGATAGTCAGTTCGTTCAGTAAGCCTTACCGACCTTCGCATCTAATCGTCGTACCACAGCACATCCACTTTTTGACACCAATGTCCTCCCTTTCCTCATCCAGCCATTGATCGCTTTCACGCCACCATTGCTAACTGCCCCACCCCCTCCAGATTTTGCGCAACCCTCTCAGCTCAGGACATCCCTATTGCACGCTGATTTTGATCTGCTCTCGGAAGCATGTTCGAACCTCGAGTCTCTCGCACTAGACGTCGAGGACATCCGACTATCCCTAGCTCGCGGGTTTGTATTCCCTGCAGAGCATCAAAACGTTCCATGCCTGTCTGCGATGCTAGACTTCATTGAACAAGGGAATTATGCACCACTTTGGTATGTACAACACGAAACCAGTCTGGACGACGGCGAGGTTCGGAGCCAAGAAAAGGCTTTCGATGACTGTAAGGCCGCTGTGATCAAAGCAGTAGTTGAAGTATCTGGAGAAGAAAAAAACACTGATGTACTTTGTGACGACTCGGAAGAGATATACCCCGGTGGCAGATTCGTTTCTCGTATGGTCAATTGGATTCGGGCTTTTGTTACTACGGGCAACCATGGAAATCTCAGGGATGACTTGGTGATATGCGCGACCCTTGCCCTCGGAAACCTGACGAGAAGAGGTGAACATATCACAACGAGATGCCTCTACCTACCTGCGTTGTTAATCATTTGACACTTGTAGAAACCCATGCGACCTTGTTACTATCCCCGCCACATAACATCGCCCAGTTACTCTCCTCGGACTCTCTGCTCTCCCCAGCAACGGACCTCAAGTTGAAACATGGGGTGATCGGCCTGCTCAAACATCTTTCCCAATCATCTGTTCAATCTGCCTTCAACCGCACGGTCCTGAGCAATACCGGACTAATTGAGCGTATTGTGGCAAGCGGCGTTTGGGATGACCGCGGTGATGTCATGGCAGACATCGTGCAAGTCAATGCCATCGGTGTCGTAAAGCATCTCTGCAACAATAGCAGTGGGTTCAGTTTACTTACCCAACTCTTCCTCTTTCTAACGATACATCCACCATAAGTCGACAATTCATTTGCCGTCATATTGTCCTCAGATAGCATAGCCGCCCCAGTGTCAGGACTCTCGCAGCTTCTTGCCTTGATTAAGCGATCCGACACGGTCGCCATTAAGAGCGAAGGTACACGCGTCATCGTCAATCTCATTAAATCACTTTGGTCGAGTGATCCCACGATCGAACAACGAAACGCAGAAGAGAATCAGATGAGACAACAGAAAAGGGAACGTGCAATACAAGCGCTGGTCACGATACCATGTGTTGATGCCCTTGCCGCGCTCGTCGGTAGAAGTGCAAAATATCCAATCCTCATCAATGAGGCCATCGTTGCGCTCAGTCTTCTGAGTACCCACCGGGATGGTGGTAAGTTCATTGGGTCGATATATATCATCATTGTGCTCATATATGTTAGGCCAGTTGGTCTTGCGCACTCTCACAACACCCCTCCCAAACGAGACAACACCTCCAGCCCCAGGTTCTGCAGCGATGTCGACAGTAGCGTCGACCAGCAGCGAAACAGGATCTCCTATCATCACTTCTCCTCCTGCGCGCAGTCGTGCTCCGCCTCAGAGACGTGCTCTCGACCTTCTTTTGAATATGCTTCGTAACGGTAGTAGCGACGACGCTTCCAGTCCCAGACAACGAGAGTTGCCCTCTTATCCTGTCGAACTTCGCATCAATATTTGCGCTTTACTCGGACAACTGGGGAAGCGAACAGCTGGAGAGGAATTGGAAATGGTCAAGGATAATACAAGATCTATCCTGGAGGACCTATCAAAACCTAACTTCACAGGCAAGGAGTACATGCTAGCAACTGCAGCGAAGAAGACCCTTGATATGTGGACATGATAAAGGCTGTATATGGGAGGACGGATATTGGTACTGTGTGCACGTATACAGTCCCATGAATGTAGTATTAGTGTTCTCGCTGTAGACCAATCAAAGTGAGATTTGTGACCGGCTATACTGGCAGAGTCGTCCTCCGGCGGCACATCGTTCCAGCTCCGACGTTGCGGCAGGTTCGTTGTAGAAGGGGTTGTGGCGAGCCGAGAAGCCCGCAAATGGTTGCCGATCGGAGTGGGAGTCTGGATCCAATCGTATAGTGTACACTCGACTGGTGACTTATCTCCAAGCTTATCTCGGAAAACTTACAACGCGGTGCCGCCTCCCATTGGCCGGACGTCACGTGATGCACGTGACTCGGGTTCCCTCGGGTCGCGGCGGCGTCGTCCAGTCGTCGCTGCCGCTTACCTAATCTATCCAAACGCGGCAGGTGCGCACGCTCGACAAAGTGGACGGAGCGCGAGCGGCACTTGACGACGGACACAAATGAGCGCAAAATGCAGGGAAAAAAAGAAAAAAAAATCTGGGGCGGGCCGTGCAGTATGTGTATACAACACTGGGTAGTTAATGAACCACGTACATTGATGGGACAGTGCGTAAAGTGAGACAAGAGCTAGATGAGTGTGTAAGTGTGTAAAGTACTTTACACGGAAAAACTTACAGGGAATGCGACACTCTGATTGGCTGGCTGCTGTACGTTTTGTGAGTCTCCGTTGATTGGCTGGCACGTAGTTTTTTTTTTTTTTGCGGCCCGCGTCGGCTATCGACCAACACGGAGGCAATTGGGGAATGCCATTGCTGCACACCCGGGATCCCTGCTACTGTAGCAGGATTCGCGCTCAATGTTGCGAGCATCAGTTGTAGTGTGCTAGCCATATACGGTAGCCGAGGGAGACC
>JBBPQD010000155.1:0-18032 GCA_038092355.1 Caloboletus inedulis
AGGCCTCTTCCTGAGGCACCCGGAGGGGGCCTGTCACTGACCGCTGAATTTCCAAAACTCGCGAGTCCGCGACCCCCCCAGAGTATGACAGATGATCGCAGCTCCATTGCAGTTAGTGAGCTTCCCCCGCCGAACTATACCCAGGCGATTGGGGGTGCAGCTACCACACACGACTAAGCACTGCGATGCGCGATTTTGCGATTATTCATTTTGTGATCGCCTCTATCGATTAGCTTTTTCTGCCATCGCAGGAACGTTGAAACTTGTTGCATTCTTGGTTGTATGCTCTGTCATTCTTTAGACGCTCGCTAGACTATAATCTGTCCTTACTAACTTATCAGCTCATATGATTGTGGTGGTGACTCGTTGGATACCCCTCTTTTATATATTTAGTTTTCGCCCAAATTGCCGTATGATGACACTTGGTAAGTGCGATCATGTACAGATTATGGCCTCTAGTGACCATTCGAGGGAGGCGAAGCGACGAAAGAATTTCATTCGACGTTAGAACTCCCGGTTTACAGTAACTTACATCTTGTGGCTTTGACTTCCATTACCACGGATACCCACCACAAATGTTGGATGATTGGTCCCATACACTCCTGCAGACCGATCCCATGAGGATTTACCGCGCCAAGAGGGATGCCGCACATCGTACTGTCACATCCAAGTACAACATCCTTGGGTTTATATCCTCAGGAACGTATGGCAGGGTCTACAAGGCACAAAGCGTTGACTCCGAGAATTTCATGTACGCGATCAAAAAGTTCAAGCCGGACAAAGAAGGGGATGTCGTGACGTATACTGGCATCAGTCAGAGTGCCATTCGGGAGATTGCAGTAAGCTCCATCGTACTCTGTTCACGACAACTGCGGCTACGACATACTGTGGACAGCTCAACAGAGAAATATCCCACGAAAATGTCGTTGCCCTCAAGGAAGTCATCTTGGAGGATAAATCTATCTATATGGTCTTTGATTATGCCGAACATGACTTTCTGGTACGTTCCATATATTGGGCAAGATGTAGAGCTTGACCCGATGATCTACCTTAATCACAGCAAGTCATCCACCATTACTCTCAAACACTCCGCCTCCAGATCCAATCTGTGGTTCTCAAATCCTTGGTTTACCAACTTCTAAACGGCCTTGTCTATCTACATTCCACGCATATTCTGCACAGGGACCTCAAGCCCGCTAATATACTCATTACTGCTTCAGGAACCGTCAAGATTGGGGATCTCGGCCTCGCTCGCCTGATTCACAAGCCCTTACAACCCCTTTTTGCAGGTGACAAGGTTGTTGTCACGATATGGTACCGTGCTCCCGAGCTGCTCATGGGTGCAAAGCATTATAATAAAGCGATCGATTGCTGGGCGGTCGGCTGCGTTTTCGCAGAACTTGCAAGTTTGCGACCAATATTCAAAGGCGAAGAGGCAAAGTTGGATTCGAAAAAGAATGTTCCATTCCAGAGGGATCAACTTCTTAAGATCTTCGAGGTTCTTGGCACACCTAATGGTAAATAAAGTTTTTGTACCAGACAAGAATCTTGTCTTTGACCCATCTTTCTTCAAAGAAAAGGACTGGCCTGGTGTTTGTGATATGCCCGAATACCAGAATATGAAACGGCTTGATACGTATGTGGACGAACAAGCGGTCGGGCAAACTGTACTGACTTCGTTCGACGTCAAGATATCAAAACCGCCTTGCAGAGTGGTGCCAGTCGCGTATTCGATCGCAGCAAGGCCACGACTTACTCCGTCAGCTACTCGCATATGATCCCGACAAACGTTTGACTGCAAAAGAGGCCCTTGGCCATAGGTGGTTCCAGGAAGAACCCCGGCCCACACGGAAGTTAGTCGGATTAACGACCCTTTCTTCTCTCCCCTCGCTTGGCGCTCATGTATCCCCCTTCTGATTACTCACAGCGTGTTTCAACCCGTGCCAGCTCACCAAATTCCACCTCAACGACGAATCACTCAAGACGAGGCACCCTCAATGATGGGCGTCCCTGCGCCAACGCAACCTCATACACAACCGCAAGGTCCAACAGCACACGGACATGGACAAGGCCAGCATCTATCACAGCAGTCCAAGCCCGGCAGCACCACTAGTTTCGCAAGCGTGAGTGCTGGAGCTGGAGCTATGCAGGGGTACACCACAGTTCAAGGCGGGTCTTCCAGGAAGAAGGCTAGACTTGGATGAGCCCATGGTGAACACTGTGCTCAGACTTTCAACGAACTGCAGGGTAATGGTTTGACTGATGCTTAGATGCACTGCCGTTTTAGTCTGATTTCGGAATAAACAATAATAAATAATAACTAATTTTGGCTACATATCATTGAAGAAAATTAGCCAATGCTATGCACCAGTGGTCGTAGAAGAGCCCGAAGATGATTCCTATCGATTGAAATCTATGCGTGTGCAAGGGTTGTACAGCTTGATTAATCTAACCTCTCTGAGTCTAAAGTATACTACGGATGATTTGTAGATGATCTTGCTCTGCTTTGCTGATTCATTGAATCCTGCAACAATAATCCTGTGCTTGTTGCTTTGCGGCTGCGGCCATTCGGCATTTAGCACTTAACCTCCAACACCACTGGCGCAAGGCATTGGTCTTTGTGCAATGGCAGAGGCCAACTCGCAAAAAAATGGGTTTTGGTCACCCGAGCTTCTTTGCTACTTCGTTGCCGGAGGCGTCGCAGGTGCTACATCTCGGACTGTTGTGAGTCCACTAGAAAGGCTGAAGATCATACAGTGAGTGGACACTTCCACGTGTGCATGTGCCTTGCTTTCTGACGACAGCCTTGCGAAAATTTCTAGGCAAGTGCAGCCGCGTACTTCCGATGGCCAGTACAGGGGAGTCTGGCGCAGTCTTGTGAGAATGTGGGAGGAAGAAGGATTCGCAGGCTTTATGCGAGGAAACGGAATCAACTGCCTGCGAATAGTGCCTTATAGTGCCGTGCAATTCACGACCTATGAACAGCTAAAAAAGGTTAGCGAACGAATGTTCACCTCTTTCTTACTGCTCGACAACTAAAGCCATAGGTAGTTTTTCACTGGCTATGGATCTAAGGAACTTGATACCCCGACACGCTTGATTAGTGGTGCATTAGCTGGCATTACCTCAGTCTGTGCGGAATGATCTAGTTCTCCTTCATTCTGATATTCAGATTTGAATTTAGGTTCGACATACCCTTTAGACCTTGTGCGTTCCCGTTTATCTATCGCCACGGCCAGTATATCTACCCAGAACCGGTCGCCTCTAGTGGCATCTGCGGGCTCCGCCTCATCCTCTACCTCTGGTGCATCGAGGTTCTCCTTGAAAGCACACTACTCAAAGGCTGATTTATCGGTATTTGGTATGACTCTCAAAATCATGCGTGAAGAAGGCGGTGTCCGTGGATTGTATCGTGGGATGGTTGCGACGGCAATGGGTGTTGCTCCATACGTTGGGATCAATTTTGCAGCGTATGAGTCCCTGCGTGGTATCATCACGCCACCGGGTCAAAGTAGTACCGCTAGGAAACTGATCTGTGGTGCTCTAGCCGGTATGGAATCATTCGTACTAGTTTTCTGCTGGTACTCAATTATACATGTCCTACAGGGTCCATTTCGCAAACGCTGACGTTCCCATTTGATGTCCTGAGAAGGAAGATGCAAGTTGTGGGGATGTCGGCTGGAGGGATGGGATATCGATACGGTGGAGCCATTGATGCGTTGAGGACAATCATCCGTATCGAAGGGATCCGTGGGCTATATCGTGGCATCTGGCCCAACTTATGTGAGTCCATGATGACCGAAACATACCCTGCCGATGCCAACGCTTAACGACCGGATCACAGTGAAAGTCGCGCCTAGTATAGCAATGTCATTTTTCACCTATGAGCTGGTGAAGGACCTTCTCATTGGGCCGTGATGATAGAGCACATGATTCAGGATCCGAGTCTGTCATTACATAAGCGGAGGTTTGAAATATATGTAATAACAAATAATTTTAATTATTTACTAATGCAGAATAGTGTTTGATGTGATGTCCAAAATTGGTGTCTCAAGGATAAGTACCTGGTGATCCCACACGACGGGCAGCGCCGCGTGCACATTTCCGTTCCTTCATTCTTTTCCGTGCCAGTTATTGGTGGGGCGTCGCAGGAGCAGTGGATGGTCTTGATTGATCATCTAGCATCCCCGTGACATTGTAACTGACAACGGTTTTGTTGCATTTTGCTCTCAGAATCTGCATGGTGAGTTCGCGTGTCATTGGTGACTGGTCCTACACGTTCGTAGCCTTGCTGTCTCTGCGTTGCATTCTCTCTAGTCCTACTTCCTTCACGAGGATCCGTGCTGACGGCTTTAACGCACCCTTCCGCTGTAGCACCATATTTATCTCGTTTAGGTGATCATCCAGTTCATATCTTGCTCGGCTCGATCTCCCTAGCTCCTCCCCTCCGTGCCAGAAAATCGGTTTAGCCAGGAGTACCTCATGGCCCAGAACAAGCAATCATTCTCCACGTTTTCGGCCTCGCCTTCGCCCTCGTTTTCTTCGTCAGCTGCTTCGTCCATGGCGCCACCTGCAACACCCCTCTCTCTTTCGGGCATCCCACCCGCCGATCAACTCCCTTCACCCCCTTCCACCACGTTCAAGAGTATCTTTGGTGTACCTGCTTCCGGCCACCATCCTCATTCTTCCTCTTCTACACCTTCGATGGGGCAGGTTGTCAGCCGGCCTGAGGTCAATACTATATTGTCGCCGTCATCAGCTCCCTCTTCTCTGGGCGTTTCGGCGTCGAATACCGGGAGTCTGTTCAAGCGCGCTTTTGTCGGGCGTCGGAAAAAGTCAGACACTATAATACCATCATCCCCAAGACTTGATAAGGGCAAGGAGCCACAAATTGACGAATCATTCCATGGATCAGCGGGTCCTGCACCACGTCAGCTGGGAGCAAAGCAGCTTACCCTCCAGCTTGCGCAACATGTATTCAATAAGAAGTCTGTACCTGCATCCCCTGCGATGAGTGGTCTAAGTCTGCCACCTCCGCCTCTACCACCCAAACACGCTCAGCAGCCGATTCCCCCGTCGTCCCGTCTCACACCAATTAACACCGCCATCGATAAACGCGCCTCCACCATAACAACGTCTAGTCCCATCGTCCCAGCACTAGATTACATGAGGAAGAGCGATGAACATACGGAGCAGGTCGCTTCAAAAGAAAATGAAAGGAAGGATTTTGAGAGGTCGGAATCCAAGGATGTTCGCAGGAAAAGCGATTCCACCTTGAGCCTCCGTACCATCCGCCCTACTTTAGGGAGCAGGACGCCTCGCCCCGTTTCGCTTGCAGAGTCACTACATTCCACTCATACCATCGTGCCCGTGAACAAACGCCTAAGTGCGCTGATCACAGACGCAGAGTACGTCATGGCTGAAGAAGATGACGAGGCAAGAAATGACGAAAAGGGGCGAGCGATTAATCGTGCTTCTCCAGCCTCGTCGTTGCGACTCAGAGATAGGAGGTCTCAATCTCTCAATCTCGGCCCTCCTCTTTCACTTATGGTTTCTGGCCCCACCGCCTCAAATGCAATGATGAACCTGGAGGCGATCACGGTCACTCTGCCCAGATCGCAATCGGAAGGATATGAGCAGGAGCGCCTTGTCACCAGGGAGATGGCCACAACAACTTTCTCTTCGTTGCCTTTGGATGTTACCAGGGACGCCGTAACGCGACATGTTAGCGCCATCTCCTCCCTGAATCAGGTGTCTTATTCAACTACTCCGCGGGTCGAACGCACTTTACCGGACCTCCCAGATCCTCCAGACAGAGCTACTTCGCCGCCACAAACCCATTCTCCCCATCC
The DNA here is from genome assembly GCA_038092355.1 of Caloboletus inedulis. Classification (NCBI taxonomy): domain Eukaryota; kingdom Fungi; phylum Basidiomycota; class Agaricomycetes; order Boletales; family Boletaceae; genus Caloboletus; species Caloboletus inedulis. Next base: position 5,853 of record JBBPQD010000155.1, read on the forward strand.
ATCATTTCGTCAGACAGCCATCAGCATGACATCAGGCTTTGCCCCTGCTGCCGGGCTTGCACGGCGTGCTGTGGAGAGAATGGGTAGGGTTTGGGGTTCAAAAGGTTCATTTTCAAGTCCTCTTGCGTCGCCGCTTGGTGAATCGTCCAATGGCCGCACTGGCCCACTATCCCGTGCAAGTTCAAGTCACTCAGAGTCCACGCATCACGGACACGGCAGGAAGGTTCGCCACAATCCACAGACACCATCCGTCAGTTCCATCGCTTCATCTTTATCCGATCATGAGGGGCCACAGCTCGGAAAATGCGTTCGCGGCCCCGTTCGTGTATTACCCTCAGGAGGTGTTGCTGGCGGTTTGGTTTTCGGAAGAGAGCTCAAGTCTTGCGTAGGAGAGACTGCCATAGACTCTATTCTTAGCGTGCTCCGCACGCAGAATGTGGCGTACGATGGACGAGAGGAGCCGGGGAATCAGCCTTCAGCCTCATTAGAAGGTCGCTATGTTCCCGCATTGGTGACTAGATGTGCACAGCATATTCTTGTGTGGGGTATCCAAGAACAAGGGCTTTTCCGGTACGCAGTGCAAAGGCATACTTCTAGGTCGTGAATATTCACTGTTCGCTTTATAGTGTCAGTGGTCGTTCATCCCATGTAGCCAAGCTACGTGCAGAGTTCGACACTGGTAAGTGTTGGTGATCCGTTGCATGGAGTCAAGATTGATTGCTCTAAACACAGGGGCCGATTTTGATATCGTGCAATCTAACCCTGGAGACTTGGACCCTCATGCAGTCGCTTCCGTATTTAAGGCCTACTTGCGAGAGTGTGAGTGGCTTGATTCGCTGTTTTCGCTACCTGTAACTGACATATCCATTGGAGTGCCTGAGCCCATCCTAACAAATCAATTGATGCCCTACTTTGATGCTGCTATGGCCTCGGAGCGGTTGGCCAATAACATTCAAGATCCACCTCCATTGAATGGCTATAGCATCCATGAACTTCGGAAACCCCCGTCGCTCTCAACACTCACTATGCCAAACTTTGGCGGAGCCCATCCGCCATCCGAGTCGCTATGCAAAGCTCTCTCATCTCTTATATCTCGCCTGCCACAAGAAAATCGTGACCTACTCTTGACGGTGACAGAGTTGATCAATCACACCGCCAAGAGGAGCTCAGAGACGAAGATGCCGCTCAGTAACTTATTGCTCGTGCTGTGTCCCAGTTTGAGCATGAACCCATCGCTGCTACAAGCGCTATGTGAAAGCCAGGGTATCTGGAATACTGTTCATCAACGCAAGGAAGCCCTAGACCTGGATGCAATTGCAGGAGAAGCGACTCGATCTTCTGTTAGCTCTTCGGAAGTCGGCGTGGAGATTAAAGATGCTGTGGTTACTGACCAGGTAGCTTCGCACCCGAGACCATCGAGCGAAAGCAAGCGCTTTGCTCGTCCTCTTCCTAGCCTTCCTACCGTCGATGGGCCGACGTCTATTCTATCCTCTTCGTCGACCTGCGAGTCTTCAGGACTGCGTGTTAGCGGTCGCGATGGAACTTCTCACGTCCCACTTGACGCTGAGACATCACCATCCTCATTCTCTACAACGGACGATAGCTCGTCGATTTCCCATCTATCACAAAGTTGCCGCCCAGTCACCCCTACGTCTTTGAATTTCAAGTTGACAAACCCGTACTCCCCACCTTCCCTGTCATGTTCAACTGATTCCTTGTCCGTTCCCTCGTTGTCATCGGGGTCACCTATGCAGCTGGTCAAACCACTAACGCTCGCGGACGAGTGTAGTGAGCAACAGTCCTCCAACTCTCCCCATTCCCCCGACATTGCAGAACCTATTCCCCTCCCGAGTTTGAGGCCCACGCAAACCCCTTCGGTAGCTCAGTTCCAATTTCCCGGACCACGGGACAGTGTCACCCGAATTCCGCTCATGCATCGTAAATCTACCCCGTCCATTTCTTTTTCTTCTTCTATCTCGGCAGATGCCCGGTCGGCTTCCATGGCTTCTCGTGCTAGACGATTGAAGAAGCCCTCGTTGCACTTGCTCTTTTCGAAACACTCTCAGTCTCCTGTTTCATCGCCCACGTCGCAATCGCCGGTGGTTGCCGGTCCCCTTGCAAAATTACAGGAGAGTGCTTTACGAACGTCTTCTACGCCCGAGTCCTCTCCGGATTCTGTGGTTACAGCTCCGCAGTCGTCCCGATTCAGCTACCCACCAGTATTGAATACGGCGATCGATGAGTCTTCGATTTCGCTTGCTTTAGGCATTAAAAATGACGGGGAAGACCGTGCCACTTCTGTCGGACACGCCACTAAGAATGGTATGACGGATTCGCAGGGATCGATAGGGGACTCTGGTACACCACTTCGCCACAGTCTCTCGGGGGAGATCGGTAAAGATGCCCATGCCCAATTCCGTCACTTGGACGTCGCTCTCCCGGAAGAGGAACAATTTGGGGAATATAACTGGACACAGAGCGTGTTGATGGCGGCTGGGGAGCCAAGATGGTAACAGGGCTTATCTGTCGATGGATTTCGTGAATCACTTCGTCTACATACTGGACTTCTAGCCATCATTCGATCTGCAGGCGGGTCTCTACATAATGCTCATACATCTCCGCAGCCTTAATTAGTTTGGTCATTTCGACTTTATCAGCCCACCCTTGGAATGATATCTTCGAATCCATACCCTCCCCCCCTTGTTTTTTCTTCTTCTGATCCATGGGGCATTTATCGATGACATACTTACATCGGACGGTCTATGATTCGGCTTACTTATATTGTCCAGCCTGGTTCGCAGATTTAAATAATAGCTACTACATGACGTCACAGATAAGGTCTAGGCTTAGAGCCAAGAAGATAAAAGCCAGCGCCGCATCTGTGTCGGTCGCTGCCTCCACACCCACACCCTTTTCTCTTTCATGACTTCCACCTCGGTCAAAGCGATACAAGAAAAACTCTTTAGAGGCGGCGACGATTTCAATGGCCCAGGATCAAGCGACTTGGACTCTCGCGACCACCGTCTCACTATTCAGATTCCCAAACCAGCAGCATTAAAATCAGAGTCCACCCAAAAGGTCTCAAAGGCGAGCCCACGTGGTCCAAATGCATCGGATGGCGACACCATTCAGAAGAGTTACCGCCAACGGTTAAGTGATAGGTTGGGTATCAGCTACCAGGGTGCAGAGCGGTATCGTCTTCAACAAGATGATGCCCGGCTTGGCCATTGGAAACGATGGGGTCCATATCTCAGCGATCGACAGTGGGTAAGCTTAATCTAGCAGCGGCCTCCATGCTTTGATAATCATATCAGTTACTTCAGGCGACGGTTCGAGAGGACTATTCGGAAAATGGTGACGCTTGGAGTCATTTCCCTCACGAGCACGCGCGATCCCGGGCTTATCGATGGGGCGAAGATGGCATTGGCGGTATCTCGGATAACCATCAACGACTTTGCTTTTCGCTCTCCTTATGGAATGGCGAAGATCGTATGTTGAAGGAACGTCTGTTTGGCGTCACAGGCCATCAAGGGAACCACGGCGAAGATGTCAAGGAACTCTACTATTATTTAGACTCGACACCTTCTCACTCCTACATGAAATTTCTATACAAGTATCCCCAACGCAAATATCCCTACGAAGAACTCGTGACAGAGAATGTCCATCGGGATCGAGATGTGGCAGAGTACGAGATCCTAGATTCTGACGCCTTTCAAGGCGACCGATATTGGGACGTCTTTATGGAGGTCTGCGTCTTTTTCTCCCGCTCAGGGCCAGTACTAGTCTGAACCATACTTCGCAGTATGCAAAAGAAGAAGACGACCCGAACAGCCTTTATGTGCGGATCACCAGCTACAATCGTGGTCCAGAGCCCGCAACGCTCCATATCATACCCCAGCTATGGTTCCGCAACACATGGTCGTGGCCCGCTGTTAAGCCCCCGATGCCATCTCTCTCTGGCTCGGTCACGGAGAACGACATTCAATATGTCAAGATAAGACACCCAACTATGGAGAGGTACTTTATGTACTGCTTACCCTCTCCACCACCCGTCAATTCGGAAGGTACATTCGTCACGGATGAGGATATCGTCATTCAACCCGAAGTCATTTTTACGGAGAATGACACCAATTTCCACCGTCTTTATGGAGTACAAAATACGTCGCCGTATGTCAAAGATGCTTTTCACGATCACATCATCCCGTGTCATCAACCTGTCTTCGGTTCGGATGGTTCGGTTTCCGAAGGACACGATCGCGAGGGGACGCACCAGTTCATCCCGACATCTACTTCACAGCGATCCCCTTTTGTCAGCCCAGAAAAACGAGGCACGAAATCTGCAGCGCATTATATTTTCCAGAATGTTCCGGCTAACGGTGGATGCGCGGTTGTACGCATAAGATTGACTCCACAGTCTATGTCGAAGGTCCCGAACTTGGAAGACGAAGGCACGTTTGATGGAGTAATAGAGGAACGACGCGAAGAAGCTGATGAATTCTACAATTCTCTTGTATTCGGCCCCATAAGCGACGATTTGAAGCAAATAATGAGGCAGGCCCTTGGTGGTATGTTGTGGACGAAACAATACTACCACTTTGTACAGAAGGAATGGATTGAAGGCGACCCTGGACAACCCAAACCCCCCCCCGGACGTAAATTCGTTCGCAATAAAGTATGGTTTCTCAGCGGGTTCCTGGTCTGCATTAAACCACTCATTAGGATTGGCGCCATATGCATATCGATGATATTCTTTCTATGCCCGACAAGTGCGTAGTTTTACCTATTTGTTTTACAACCCTAATAAGTGATTGCCCAGGTGGGAATATCCATTCTTTGCCGCTTGGGATACTGCCTTCCATTGCATACCCCTCGCCGTCGTCGATGCCGCCTTCGCCAAGAAGCAATTAGATTTGTTAACTAGGGAGTGGTACATGAAGCCGGATGGGCAGATTCCCGCGTATGAGTGGAATTTCTCGGACGTGAATCCGCCTGTACATGCATGGTGAGTATGGTTTCTGTCGAACATGTTCAAACTATCGATTTGATGGACTCTAGGGCGACATTCAGAGTATTCAAGATAGAACGTAAGCTCACAGGACGGGAGGATATACCCTTCTTGGAGAGGGTCTTCCAGAAGTTACTGCTCAATTTCACGTGGTCCGTACCGTGCGCTCACGGGAGGTTCAGTTGATCACGATTATCTATGCAGGTGGGTAAACAGGAAGGACTCTGGAGGACACAATGTCTTCGAGGGAGGTTTCCTTGGGCTCGATAATATTGGCGTTTTCAATCGTTCCGAGCCACTGCCAACAGGGGGGAACTTACGCCAGGCGGATGGCACCGCTTGGATGGCATTTTATTGTTTAAATATGTAAGTCTGAGGCGATACGTCCTTGCAGGTTTTGTTGATGGTGTCCAGGTTGAATATGGCCCTTGAGCTTGCTAAGCACAATGCAGTATATGAGGACATCGCCTCCAAGTTCTTTGAGGTATGTTAAGTTATTCGTGGAAATTCCATTTTCCTGACCAGCACCAGCACTTCATCCTTATCGCTGATGCTATGACATACATGTCGGGAGATAACGAGCAGAGCCTTTGGAATGAAGAAGACGGAATGTATTATGATGCCATTCAGTTCGGACCCGGAGACTCGATGCAGCTGCCTGTGCACAGCCTTGTTGGCCTCATTCCCCTTTACGCAACCCTTGTTCTGGAGCCTGCCGTGCTCAGCCGATTCCCAGGTTTTAAGAAGCGTATGGAGTGGTTTATCGATCACAGACCCGAGGTCTCCGCTCGGAATATGGCGAATATGAAAGGTAATGTGGTAGCCCTCATCACCCTTGGGTTTTCTCATATTTTATAGTCAGCGGTAAGGGCGAACGACGTCTGCTTGCGCTTGCCAGAAAGGAGAGGCTTGTCCGCATTTTAGAGAAGATGCTAGATGAGAACGAGTTCTTGAGTGAATACGGTATTCGATCGTACGTCAGGTTGAGACCCCCCTTGCCTAATATCTCATGGAATGTCGGTTAGCTTGTCGAAGTTGCACAAGGATAAACCTTGGGGGATGGATGTTCATGGAGAGCGGCACGAAGTCAGGTACTGGCCTGGCGATTCACATTCTGGGATGTTTGGTGGGAACTCTAACTGGCGTGGACCTATCTGTGAGGACCCAATGACACTCCGCGTGCAAGAGCTCACGGTCTACCCTAGGGCTTCCTGTCAATTTCCTGCTCATAGAAAGTCTCCAAAGGTTTTACCAGTACTATGGGGATGACCTTCAGGTCGAATGCCCCACCGGAAGCGGCGAATACATGAACCTCGTCGAAGTCGCTGAAGAAATTCAACACCGTATTATCCACATCTTTGGGCGCGATGTTGAGGGAAGAAGGGCCACTAATGGTGGTAATCCAAAGTTGGACGGTGATCCACATTTCCGTGACTATGTCTGGTTTTACGAAGTGTGCATCGCTCCCATCACATTCATAGTTACTGATAGCGTTATCGTGCCAGTTTTTCCATGCGGATGGCGGTCGAGGGCTTGGAGCATCACATCAGACAGGATGGTGAGGATGTTTGAGGTGGAGACCTCGTGCATTTTGATTTATCACTCCATCCTTGGCCAGGTCGGGCCTAGTTGCCTATCATATCTTGCAGAGCGGAGTGACGTGCCGGTTACCGAGAACACCACGGAGTAAGTTTCCTCTACCAAGAATCGTATTGTTTCTTTTTATGACCATTCTGTCGAAGCTCCCCGGAGCGTGGTTAACCACTACTTTGATGTAAGTGTCCTGAGTTGTGTCTTTCAGCACACATTATTCACGCGAGGCTAGGAAACGATTGATGGACAGTCAGAATATGGAGATGATGCTCGCTCCTTACATAGCGCCATGAGCATCATGGACTTACATGGCTTAGTAGACTTGTCGCCTGATGCGTTGTAGGGCTGCCCAACACACCGAGCTAGATCTCCGTCGAAAGTCGGACCGAGAATAGGTTTGAGCCCTTGCCCGAGTGATTGTTGATCGGTGACCGGTTGATCAATCAATAATCATAATATAATAAAACCCGTAGCAATGAGTGTAGTGTTCTATCAAGAGTGATACATGACCGATGTTCCTCCATGTTTTAGATATGATGCTCAATGGCGTCGAAGAATTCAAGGAGTGAAAATGACAAAAAACAGATGAAGTTTGAGTTGTAAACTCGGTTGGAAGTATGTTAGAGGACTCATAGAGAAATGGAGGAACGAGGATGAGTGAACGAATGCGGATGAAACACAAATGACGGATAGACCTAACAAAGGAGGTCGGGTGACAAGTGAGAACAATCGCAGCAAACAAACGGCGCGCGATGATAGGGAGTGAAGGGATAACATCACCAGCTCTTGTGGGAGAACCTACGTGACGAAGAGAATGACTTGTCCACCAGGGCGGAACGACTCAAAAGCCATCTGTACATCTTCGGTAGACCCAAGTAATATCAAATCACCATCCTCGTCCTTGTACTTCACCCTCAACGGAGTGTCGTCCCGACGCGGACCGCAGAGGCGAATCTTCTTCCCTACCTTATCCACGAGCTCGCTGAATTCTGTGAATCGAGGGACTTGGATAACAAAGATATCATCCTGGAAGTGGACTTTGACTTTCACAGAAGGGGGGTGACCGTTATTCAGAGCCATGCTCTCGAATATTTGCGACCTCGACTGTCGCAGCCCTGATCCTGTCAATGATGATTCACTAGAACCAAACGGTGTTATCGGTGACGAGCTGTTCGGTGACTCCTCTGACGAGCCATGAGTGGATTGGCTTGAGCCACTACCCCGCTTGTTTTCCACCGTCGAGCGCTGCGAACGATGTGTCCACGCGGTGCTAGGGATGGGAGGCGGAGGTGTGTGTGGAACATATGCGCTGGGTTGACTTGCACTCCTGGATCGGCTCAGTGGTAGGGAGACCGGTACACCATGAACGGAAGTCGGTGTATCGGGTTGATCATATGGGGCTGTGAGCTTCTGGGAGCTTATTTGGGTGTGCAAGGGAATTCGAGGAGGTCGAGAACCAGAGCCGAAGCCAGCATCTGTTGCGCTTGTGGTAGAGTTCATCCGCGCGGCTTGTGGGCGATAAGAGGGTATAACAGCTGCAGCAGCACTGGGAAGTGGCTGAATACCATTGGGGGGTCTCCACTGAGTATGGATATAACTGTTGATATCTTCTGTTCGAGCTCGAGAATGGTCATACCCGGTGAAGGAATCACGATCAGGTTGAAGATTTTGTCCTGTTAGACGGTGTGTGCCTAATGGCGTACCGCGCCCTGACGAGGGTATGCTTGATGGCGGGTAATCTTCGTACTCGTCATCCAGATCAAACTCGAATCCGTCTGCGGAAATATGTTGGCCAACGCTAGAATAAGATCCGGAAGACGATGCCGCAGAAAATTGTTCCTCGCTGGGATAAGGATTCGGCCGGTGACGACTGCTAGCTGGATGAGGCGGTAGACTGTTTACATATTGGACGTGCGACATCGAAGATGAGGCTCTGTCGTGAGTGTAGGGAAGTGGGGACCGCTGGGTAATCGAACGGGGTACGGAGGCATGGTTATTGTGCGCGACAAATTGCGAGATATTTCGATCTGAAACCCTTCGACTTGCTACTTCCCTGATCAGCCTGTTAATCTGAGTCTCCCACTGTTTTAGCTGCTCCTCCGAACGGCAGCGGAGAATGAAGTACTCCAAATCGTCATCACCTCTCCACCATACAGAAAGAGAGTATGGGTTAGTGGTGGAAGAACCTTGACGGAATATTAATTCGCGAGCGACGAAATACAAAAATCGTATACGCACTAATCGAATTTCTTGGCGAACTTGGAATGGCTTGGGTGACATTATTCAAGAAGATACGACCTTTTAGAAGTAGTGGAGTATCCTTCTTCTTGTTCGGGACACCGGGAACAGACACGACAGACGGGGTAGGCTGCTTCTTCAGGATCGAGTTGTTTTTGCCGCCCCTTTTACCGCTTGGTGGTGGTTGGAGCGCCTCCTTGCAACATAAGATGATCTTCTCAAATAGAAAGACATGGTACTCTCGGTCCACTTCTGACTTGGTGACAGTGAAAATATCGTCGAGTAGGAGGTTACCAAAATTGGATAAGTGATGACCCTTCCATTCTTTGACGCGACCTTCGAGATTGCGTACGGTTTGATTATTCTCCGCGCGACGCTGTGCTTCATTGATTTTATCTGTTATCCGCTTCGCTGCGGCGGAACCGCCTTGAAGCTCCTCGTAGTGTGGGTAATCAACGATGGTTGATGCCTTGACTAAGGACTACAAATGAAAGTGAAGAGACGTAATCTAACGGAGGGAGGGCCACTCACATCGAGGAGCAGTGGATACTTGCAAATTCTTTGAACAGGTTTGATTAGAAAAGCGGGCAGTTCTGATTTGGCGTTGATCAAATTGTTGTGTACCTGGAACCCAAGAGAAGAGAAACATCAGAGGTGCTATTTTGGGACGCAACCGATGTCGACCGTCGTCACACCAACCAGGCTCACATGGGAACCATTGGCGGGGGGCCTGGACGGGACGAGAGGAGATCACATACCGACAAGTTTTGCTCCTCTTTAATCATGATATCTGCTGCATTGGTGTAATTAGCACAGTAGGGCTCATAAACCGCAAACTCGTCCTCCTGTTGTTCCAGATAGAACACGAGGTGTTGTAAAGACAATGAAAAGCACCGCATTAAGTATATGTTAAGTACCGAAAAGGGAACAATTGGACTCACGTTCTCGAGAAAGTGTAGACCCCAACGTTGATCTTTCCAAGGCAGTTCGGCAGTGCTCTCAAGGCGGATAAGGAACTTTCTCTGGAAGTTTAGTAACTTGTTTAGACCCGGGAAAAGTAGATGGATTGTATCCTGGTCTATTGTGTTGCTTTGCGACAATGCGGTCGCGTATTTCTGGCTCAAGTCAGTGAAGGATAGCGAAACGAAAGGTGGGCGTCTGACCTGCATGACCTCCAAATCCTGCACATATTTGCGTTCAGTTTCTACCATTTCCCTGATAATATTACTTCGGGCCGCATCATGCGCATTTGGAGCGACAGTGGCGTTAAATGCGTGGTTTGCCAGAGAATCTATCGACTCTTGCGACGCCAGCAGAGGGGGAGATATTGGAGCTGGCTCGAAGATATTGGAGGGTAAAAGGTCGACAAGAGTAGTGACGGTGCTCACAACCTACGGTATGTCAAGGTTACGAATCGACAGAGGACATAGGGCTTCGCACCTTCACCAGGCCGTCCGTGGAATGACGATCCCATAAATCGGATACAGTGAATCTTTCGCAGTTGTCTATTTCAGACAGTCTCATGGCGAATTTAGCAATGGCACGTTTCTTCTCTTTCTCATTGGAGACATCGAAAGTGGCAGGATCAGTGCTGATTTCGGCGATAGGACGAGTTGGGGGAGGAAGGAGGTTGAAGAGAAAACAGAGGGGAATGCCGAGGGTGAAGCAATCCCAAAGCTGTGTGACTGGATCGGTGGACTGACGGAGGTCACCGTTGGGAGAAGAGAGGATGAAGAAGTGGGAGAAATTTGGGATGCGCATGAGACGAGCACGCAAGGAGGAGCATTGCTGGTAGAGAGAAGTGGAGGCGGAGGCGGCCTTGTTAAGGATGTTGTTATTAGCGACAGGTGTTTCAATCACGAGGCCAGGGTTGGAGATGATTGATTTTTTGCGGCCAGCGACGTTGGCCATGATGGTAGACGAAAGAGAAGGGAACTGTGGGGGAGAGAAAAGTCGAGAAAGAGGGAGGAGAGGGGGGAATACAGCGGATGGGCAGCACGATGAGTATCTGCTGTTCGCGGGTGAATTGACGGGGAAACTCGTCCACAAACCCTCGATAGATAATACATTTTTAGACTCCGACTTCCCGTGTTGATATACACAAACAAGACACAACATCCCCTTTGATGAATTATTTCATGTTTTATTGTTTCTGCTTGTATTTGGGTCTCCCCCATACGGGCACGGTAATCCTCGTCCTCCCGCAGTGAGTTGGCGCCATCAGTGCTGTCCGGCGCCATTAGCATCCTTAAAACCACCGCTGTTCGGGTGCATGTGGCGTACATCGTAACGTAGTTGTGTGTATGACTTATTGTGTCCCTCTCCCTCTCCCTCCATTTCATTACAGCAAGTATGATGGGGCGAAGCATGCTACCGTAGGCTCAGATCACGAAAAGCGTTCTCCGATCCGGTGGGTGCAGTGCAGCCGAGGTGCCGGCGAGGTATATTGACAGTCCGCATGCAGGACTCCAACCACTGGTATAGTTCCAAATTTGTATTGGTCACACACCCCGTGACCCGATTTTGGCTGGCGGTTTTTCTTTCGCCTCTCTTCTGAACCGGGATCAAAACCAGTCCTGGCCAAGACCCATGGCACCAGCCCGCTCTACCAGACGCGCTCACAGTCAGAACGCCCCACCGCCTGCCAGCGATCCCCAGAATGCCGTCCTCTTTCTCGAGCCCATGATGGGCACCCCGCTCACAATCTACATCGAAAAGGACGTCGACGACAGAGATGACCTCGTAGACCTCATCACCGTAGGTGAATCGCGCTTGCGTACCGATCATGCGGTCTCATCATTAGCCTCACAGAAACATGGCGGCGCCGTCTCTCCCAGCTACAGTGGCACTCCATACATCTTAGGCAAGTGTCCATCGATCTCCCCCAACTGCACCGACAACCCTCATCCACATATCAGTTGACCCCCACAAAGAGTCGGGCCAAAACTTATTCCGCCAGTATGCCGGTAAGAAGGGGAAAATCGTTCTTCACTCCCGCTGGGTCCACGAGTGTGTTCGTTCCAGTGCACTCCAGACATTCCAGAACAACTGGGCAGGGTGCAAAGTGACTGGTGCAGAAAAGTAGTAGCCCTCCCCCACATTCCATGTCATCTTCTAAGATCAAGCTTCTTATAGGGTCGATCTCCCAGCCGTTGTCCCTTCCCAGAATGACCCTGCCTCCTCTGCTCAAGTGTCCTCGTTGCCACCCATCCCCCCTCCTCCCCAGGCTCTCGCAACCATGGGCCCAACGGACCCACTTGTGCACCCACCACCACAGGGCTCGTATGGCTATCCCGTTTATGCACACCCGATGCACCCCCCCCCTCGCGGCATGCAGCCTCCCA
>JBBPQD010000156.1:0-17998 GCA_038092355.1 Caloboletus inedulis
GAAACCAGTCAGAGATAACCGTCCACAGGAACCGTCACGGTGGAACTAGCGAAGTGTCCCCGGATCACCCCAGGACCCTGCCTCCCTCACTTGTTTTCGACCACCACTTTGGTCGCGGAAGAACCACCGCAACGTTGACTCCCAGGTCAGTCCAAAATCTCTTTCTGGTCAGCAGCACACAGGACGACATCCAGCACACTCGACAGCTGCGGTACCGCACTCGTGCCGTGTTTCCACCCAACAAACCTCCGAGGCCAATGATTTGGCTTTCGGCGAGTGTTTTGGTGCTGGTAACCGCCCTGCGATATCATTCCAAGCAGCTGGATGACGGTCGTAATTTGCAATCGGAGTGCTACTCTCTTCCAAACTCATCCCAACCGCATGCTCACACCCGCTGTACAGTGCACCTTGTCCAAGGCATCGGTGATACCATAAACCACATTCGACGGACACGTTAGTCCTCTTGCTATAGACGACCAAGCCTATTAAATTGGTGGTGCCAGCCAGCGACCATGCATGCGACCCATCACTGTCGCCTGTCGCGAACAGAGTCGTGTCATTCAAACGACTCGACAAGCGAGTCCATGCTGTGGTTCGAGTGCACATGCGACGTAGGCAATTCCAGCTCGAGTCGACGGAATGAGTTGGAACATGGCAGCGATGCTTTGGCGAGTTGGGCACGTTCCGAGGTCATGCCCCCAGACAACAGCGCCTCGCCCTTGTATGGTATTCGTTCCTAGTGATATGATCACGACGTCGAGACTCTAAAGGGAAAATATATGTGATGAATTGAAAAGTGCGAGGCTTTACTAGGAGTTTTATGAAGTTGGGTACCATCGTATGTACGCACGATGCACACGATGTTCAACGGGCGTGTCGAGCAACACCAATCGACCAATGACAACACCCTTTTCCTTCCTTCCACGAGTTGTCTCCAAGCACACGAAAGAATGGCAAGGCATATCCAGGCCTCCACCATCACCAGAATCCCCGCTGCCCGACCCCACCACCGACTCTGAGCCCGAGGACGAGGACGATGAAGACGACTCTCCCAACACCACGCTCGACAAGGTCAAGGGCAAAGAAAAAGCCATCGAACCAGCCCATTCAAAGCAGTCCACCATCACCCAGGACATCGCGTCCCTTATCTCTCTCGCCCTCTCCGACTACAACATCTGGCTCGACTCCGACCTGCGCTGGAAGCTCGATGCTTGTTTGAGGGGCGAAACCTCCCCCGACGAGCCTGGATGTATGTCTCTCCCTCTTCTTCGTGCTCATCCAGGGAATGTCAAGACTGATGAACGACGCCCTCTGCATACATCCACAGTTGTACCTATCAACTATCTCCTTCGCCGTACCCCATTTCGCGGTTCGCTCCCACTGACGAGCGGTCAGCCCGACCCATCCGAAACGGAGGTAGTGAAAGCCCTCCGCACGCACGCGAGCCCCACTCTTGAGGTTCGGATGCGTCTCCCTTCATCTTCGTCCTCCTCCTTCGCGCCGACCTCGTCCGTCTGGTACGGCACCGGAAAAACCTCCCGGAAGAAAGACGTAGGTGGGTACGAAGTACGCCGGAGAGACTGGCCAGCGCTGCGTGATCGTCCGTCGCGTGGATGGACGCGTGCCCGGTGGGACGACATGACAGTGTACATGGTTCGTTTCGCTTTCGCTCTACCGTGTCATATCCATACATCTGATATGAACCCTTTTCATTTCATCGGGTACTACTAGGAATGCATACCGCCGCAATACCGCACCGTTGGGGGCATCGCCCGTTTTGCCGAAACTCTCCTGCTGCCCTCGGAAGCGGAGACAGACATCGAACCCCGCCTCCGCATCCAAAGTGTCACCCTCCCTCCCCACTACCTTGACAAACCCGGGGAGACGCCGAAATACAAAGGGTACGCTCTCGTCGCGTTTTCAACCAAGTCGCACGTCGAGGCCATTCTTCGTGCATGGCCTTGGAAGCGGCGCCGTGTACCTGTCCCCGCGGACGAAAACGGAAATGGGAACGTGTCGCCCGTCGTGACAGAAGCACAAAAGTATGGGTTGCGAACAATCTCCAAAGCGCATTGGGACGCGTTGAATGAGGAATACCTCGTGTATAAACAACACCTCGTGGATGTGATGGCACGGACGCAAACTGAGATGCACCACCCGGGTGCAGACGCGACCGAACACGAGCGCGGCGAGCCCTCTCACCCCAAAACCGAAATCCAGACGCAGGCGCAGACCACGCCCTCGTCACCCTACCCATTCAACTGCCTCGTCTTCGTGCGCAACGTCCACCCAGAGACGAACAAGACCACGCTCAAGTCCCTATTCGCCCAGGCGTTCCAAGACGAAAGCGGCCTCGATTATGTCGACTTTAACAAGGGCATGGACACGGTACGTATTCGACTACACAGTATCAGACTTTGTCCCTTGCAGGATACTGAGTCATTGCCTCTCTCTTTCTATGTTAGTGCTACCTTCGTCTTGCGTCACCCTATCACGTGACGCGGTTGATGGAGTACTTTGGCGCGCGGCGGAAAGCTCAGGCGGATGGACTGGATGCGACGGGGAGAACGCTCGTTCAAGACGGTAAGCCGATCACGATGGAGAAGATCCACGGCGCCAGAGAGGAACTGTACTGGGAGAAAGTACCCGAAAAGGTACGACGGCAGGCCGTCAAAGCCCAGTTGGCACCTAGCGCCGCGTCGGCCTCGTCGCCAACGACGAACGGACAGAAAAAACGGGCACGAGAACGATGAAAAGAATGAACGCCATTTTTTCCAGAGTTGGCCCGGGGTAACCCATTCTAATTCCTAATCCTATGCGAAAGCAACATGATAGCGATAATCGACACGAAAAAAAAAGGTAGAGTATGTATAAAGATCTATCTACATGCGTGAGGTTTCGTGCCTGTCGTGATCAATGACATTTTTGGTATCCGTACTTTATCATCGCTCGACTTCTTGTCGTAGTCGCTCCCTGACCTGAACGAGGGCTTTGCCGAGTTCGTTGGCACCTTCGCCCAAAGGACCTTCACCCCAGTACTCGTTGTCGTCCGCGTAGATTATTTCCGCAAGCCCCGTACGTAGGAGCAACGTGCGTAAACTCGGATGTTGCTTAAACTTGAGATACAGCACGTCCTCCATCTACCAAAACTCATCAGCTCAACAGCACCTACTTCAAAACAGAAAAAAAGACATTACCGTTTGTAAAAATACCTGTCCCCAATCCGGTCGAACGTGTTCCTGAAAACTCGCCGAGAGCGGATACATATCATTCACGTCCTTGCACGTCCGTATCCGTTCTTGCAAGGCCGGTTGATGCGTAAACTTCATCGCCTCGAGTAAATGCAACGCCGTCGGGTACATCTTATTCTTGTACATCACGCGATGATTGGAGTGGTTCACGAACCCTGCATGGTGGCCCGTATGATCGAACTTGATCGGTGGGCCGCGCGCGGGGACGGGCATCGACATGGTTGAGACACCCGACGTGCTCGGACCGGGGGTTGGAATGAGAATCGTCGCCATCGTCTGCGCCCGTCCGTGTCCGTGTCGGCTCCCACTGCTCGACCCCACGTCACTCTGTACGTCGTACCCCGAGGTGCTCCTTGACCGGAACAACCCCCTCAGCGGGTTCTTCCCCTTGTCCCTCCTCGAGGTCGAGCCAAAGAACCCCGTGCGACGGGACGATGGCGGTAGAACGGGCTCGGGAAAGTCGGTGAGCGAGTCGGAACAGGCTTGGAGATCGAGTAAGGGCGGTAGTTCGTTGGGCAGGTTCTCGAGGACCTGTCGGTAGGGCGAGCTATCCCACACGTCCGCGGGCGGTGGCGGGAGTGGGTTCCTCGACGTCGCCATCGGCGTTGGCATTTGCATTGGGGGGACGAAGGGCGTTCGGCCGGCCGGACCGACGGATGGTGGACGGACGGGCTCGTCGATGCTGGGCCATCGGGGTGGTTGGCCCGGGAGATCTGCCGGGCGGTAAAAGTCTGTGAAACGGGGACGCGCCGAGTCGGGTGCGGCGCGGGGTGGTTCGGAGTTGATGATCGGAGGTGGTGGGATCACGGGTTCAGCGAGGACGGGCGAAGGCGGGATCACGGGACCATGGATTGGGGGTGGGTCGTGGATGGGGTGGGGTTGGGGCATCTGTGTCGGGGCGGTGGATGGTGGAGCAGGTGCAGGTGCGGATGCTGGGGTAGGGACAGGCATTTGCATGGCTGGGGCGGATGATGGGGCAGATGCGGGTACGGGCATATGCATAGCTGAGGCGGGTGCTGAGGCGGGTAGTGGGGCGGAAGCGGGTAGTGGGGCGGGTGCGGGTGTGGGCATATGCATGGTCGGTGCCGGTTGAATGGCGGGAGCGCGTGCGACAGCGGGTTGAACGTGGGCTGCAGTGGTTTGGTATGTCGCCATCGGGAGGTACGCCTGGGGCATGGCAAGTACAGGCTGTTGGACCCCGATGGGCTGCACGATCGCCATCTGTACCGGGGCATAATACGCAGGAAATGCTGATTGCATCTGCTGTGGGTCTGCGGCACTCGGTCAACATGAACAACCCCCGCCCACACACATGCACGGAGACGCACAATAACTTGAATAAGGGAACCCGTACGTGGCGGTGGCAGAGGTGGGGTATTTTGGCAAGATGAAATCGTCGTATTTTTCGCGGTCTGTGCCGATTCTGTTCCTTTTCTTCAAGAGGGACCACTTGCCCGATTTTGAGCGGAGAGGTGGGTCTTGCGCTGGCATGGGGAAGGGGTAAGTGGGTCTGGATGAACTAGAACCCATCGATGGAGTGCGATTGGTGGTGTGGAGGCCACGCAGTCGATGTTCGATAAGTCCAAACTTCGTGCGAGAGTAAGAAAATCAGAAAATAATGACCTCGCGCGCCTCATGATCAAGTTACTGACTCATTGAACAAATCCAACACAGTTGATCAAGCACCGTACTACCATTCACAATCGATATTCCTCTACGGTCAAAGAAAATACAGCAACTTGGCAAAATATCAATCATACCGTGTACCCCTACGCCTCGGTGGGCTTCGAGATCGTGAATACGAGGGTGACCGTCTCCCTCCTCGTCCACCCCGCCCGCTCCGATGTGGTGGCGAATCCCTTCGAGGAGGGCGCCTCTCGGGCTCCCGCGTACGATTAAAATCACGGTCCCTCCCTGCAAAATCACCAGATCTCCCCCCACGTCCACGTCCACCACCTGGAGGCGGTGGGTTAGAATCACCTCGCCAGTGCCCTCCACCACGACCTGGAGGAGGCGCGTGTGCACCACCGCCCCATCCACCATCGCTCACACGACCAGGCGGGCCCGAGCGCCAGCCATCGGGCTGAACTTGTTTAGCAGCTGTGTCCACTTGCGGTGCACTGAGCGCAGCGCCTTTTGGAAGGATGATAGAGACACAAAGATAATCTCCAGGCACGAAACGCAGTTCCTCGAGTGTCCTCTCCTCTTTTTCACGTTCAGTTTGTTCACGGTGTTCGCCGTCGGCATCCTCGAACAGTCGGGCAGCCGGCGATTCGAGCGAGCCTGGTTCACCAAGGATGTCGCGCGAGTAGACGATACCGAGTTCTTTTTGTGCAAAGCGGCCCTTGTTGGCGCCATCGGCGTATATCGCGCGGAAGGAATACCGGGCAAGGGGGTGTCTGAACTCTGGTATTTGAGGAGCGGTGTTGCGAAGGGTGGTCAGGACTTCCCGCAGCGTGGCATCTTTCCTGCAGGTCATGGGTCA
The DNA here is from genome assembly GCA_038092355.1 of Caloboletus inedulis. Taxonomy (NCBI): domain Eukaryota; kingdom Fungi; phylum Basidiomycota; class Agaricomycetes; order Boletales; family Boletaceae; genus Caloboletus; species Caloboletus inedulis. Next base: position 5,737 of record JBBPQD010000156.1, read on the forward strand.
AGGCGAGCGTAAGGATCGAGAAACGCAACGACGTACCAGGTAAAGAGTTGGTGCTCGTCGGTCGTCGGGAGCGTCCCTTCTTCGAATAACGAGAGACGGTGGAACGTGCCCACTTTGACAAACGACCGGATGAGAAACGGTGCTGTCTGCGAAAAATGGTCAGATATAATGTCGAAGATGGAGTTGCGCATTAACCTTTTCTCTTGGAACGAGCGGTTGACCCGTGGGCGAGATTAGCTCGGTGTCGCTCATGTTCGTCTGGTCCGCAAGTAAACAGGTAACGCCGTGAACACAGCCACTTTGGACCTCTGACCAGCTGACATAATCGGACAAGATCGGATGATCCTGCCCTCCCGACAGTGGCGGATGTCTCGGAGTCCGTCTTTTCTTCGCACTGACCTCGAATCCCGAAAATGCAACAGTTTCAGTGATAAAACGCGGTGATTTCTCATGTTCGTATCCATGTTTCAGCGATATACGCCGTCGCATTAACTGATTTGCAGAAGTAAAGATCTCCATGATTTCTGCGTACTGATCATGAGCGCTGAAATTGTAACGTTTTCAGTCTTAAAGCGTAACGACGTCTCACGTTCATGTCCTCGGCTCAGCGAGATACTTAACATGCACTCGCAATCCTGCGAAAGATGACACAACCTCTCTCTCGTATAGCGTGGTAAAGGCCCTCTTAAGGAGGATCTGGCGTCTTTGGATCCTGACGCCTGCTCTTTGTGATCCACCACCATGGCCAGTGGAGGATACGAGTTGTTAAAACCCACTTCCGTCGGCACGACGTCCTCGCCGAGGTCACGATATCGCTTTGCCTCTGCCTTCGTCCTCCTGACTTTGGCGGCGTTCTTGTTGTGCAAGTCCGGACCTTACTTCTTATCTGATCAGCATCGCCTGGCGCCTTCGGGAGCGCACCGTGAAGGGGACTCTATTGGACAATGCGTCGCAGGCACCGTACCACCTGCGTCACCACCTGCTCCCGTGAATCCATGGTCCTCACTCACCATCGCCGAGATCGTGCAGATACAGGACTGGCTTTTTGCCCCCGAACAAGGCCTCAATCTAACGCAAGGCGACCTCGCCGTTCCGTCTGACAATCACCTCTATCTCATCGAAACCTACTACCCGCCCAAAGCTGCGGTGCTCAATTATCTGTCATCTCCTTCCACACTCGATCTTCCGCCTCGATTTGCTCGTGTAGCTATTCACCATGGCGCCGCTCAGGAGCCTATCGTGAAGAATTATCTTGTCGGGCCTCTTCCTATTGGGCCACATACGAGTATGTCACCCTTGACGGACATTTATCATGTGGATCCCATTCCCTATAACGCCCGTTCATTCGATGTTCGCGACTGGACGTCGCCGGAGATATATTCCAACGTGGCAGCCCCCTTGGCCGAAGCATTTGAAGTGAGTCGGATACGATTTGTGAAGCTTATCGTGGCTTATCAGTAGGAAGGAATTATTTGATGGTCAAGCTGCCGGACTTCCAAATGACACCCTTGTTGCTGCAGGGTGCGGTCCTTTCAGCTTCGATGGATCCTTCCGTCGCCTGTGGATCGGTTGGCGTCGTAACGTCCCAGGCCCATTTTTGCACCCTTTGAATTTCTATCAGTATGTCGACGTAAGTGGCACGGACACATCTCAATGGAAGCCGCTCAAGGTCTGTATTTATTTGTTTGTGAAAGCATCAACTCAACTGTTGGTCTAGATCGTGTACAATCACCAAGTATTTGACACCACCGAGTTGTTCTTGGAAGCACTCCGTAACGGTTCGCTCAAGCGTGCTCCATCACCTGCTCAACAAGACATGGACTTTTCTTGGAGCACGAGAAAACGTACTGGAGCTCAACGCGACTTGGATCATCTTCCTGGTCCACGTTCCGTCGCCTTTGCGGGGGTGAGGTTTAGAGTTGATCGCAAACAGCAGTACGTTAGTTGGATGGGTTGGGAAATGTACCTTGGTTTCGATAGGGACATGGGTCTCAGTCTGTGGGACATTCGGTTCCGGAATGAGAGGATTATTTACGAGGCATGTTTTTTTTTTTTTTTTGTATTTTTCGGTTTTAGCTTGTTGATGTTGAATGTCTTTTTAGCTCAAGCCACAAGAGGCGTTGGCACAGTACGGTTCGTCGCATCTTATCCGCGCGTGTCACCCTTGACCTGATACGTAAACGTATTTAGCCGGCAACGACCCGTTCCAGTCATCAACTGCGTGGCTCGATCGTTACTTTGGAATGGGTCACTCCGTTCGGGATATGCTTCCCGGATATGATTGCCCTTATGAGGCAGTTTATTTACCCGCCACGACATATGGTCTCACAGGCATTTTGTCGAGAGACCGTGCGATCTGCATATTCGAGCACGACAGTGAACGTCCGCTCACGAGGCACTTGGGGTATGACAAGGACGAATTCGGTGCCGTGAAGGGGTATCAACTCGTGATCAGAAGCATAGCGACCCTCGGAAAGTGCGTTGACTCCAATTTACCCTTGCTAGCGAGAAACTTATTAGTGTCCACGTAGCTATGATTATAGTGAGTGGATAAACTTACCCAATAGATCAGCACTGATCGACCTTTTGTTTCTTTGCCAGTGGTAAAATGTTGATTCCAAAAACAGCAAATCTTTACTGACGGGGCCTAGTTTGACTATATTTTCCACCTGGACGGGACGATCGAAGTCCGCGTGTCAGCGTCGGGTTATCTCCAAGCTGGGTACTGGGACGCTGGTCAAAAGCACTATGGCGCTCGCATCTGGGAAACTTCCAGTGGGTATTCCAGTGCGTTGTCTGTAACCACTAACCCATTTTTTTCACTTTCCAGTGGGAAGTCTACACGACCATGTTATCAACTACAAGGTCGGGGACGAATGCATCTCACATCAGGCAGGATTACTCATCCCTCGTAGGTCGACTTCGACGTTGCGGGCACTGCCAACTCCCTTTTGAAAACGACGACAAAGCAAGAAGTTGTGACTCAACCCTGGTTTAACGACGATTGGGGCAATGAAGTCGTCCAACAAACCATCCACCGCGAGTACGTCACGAACGAAGACGACGCACTGCTTAAGTATCCCAGTAATTTCCAAGGGGGATACGCTATCGTCAACCAAGAGGAGAAGAATAAATGGGGCACGGTCAGGGGCTATGCCATCCATCCTGGGTATTCGCCGATTCATGGTGTAAGTACTATCCTCGGGATCTTTTCTTTGGACAGATGTTGACTGTACGACGCAGACCGTCGTGGGTTCCAAGCGTCTTCTCAAGAACGCTAACTGGGCGCGATACAATCTCGCTATTTCTCGTCGCAAGGAAACAGAACCGTCGTCGAGTAGTGTATGGAACTTCAATTTGCCCGGCGCGCCGCCCGTCGACTTTCACAACTTTTTCGATGGGGAGAATATCACGCAGGAAGATTTGGTCGCTTGGATCAACATCGGGATGCACCACCTCGTAAGATCCCACAGTGTCCTTGAGACTAGCCTGACTGGACGATCTCGCAGCCGCAATCCGAGGATGCACCGAATACCCGGACGAACACGGCTGCGTCGAGGTGAGCACCACATCTGTTCGAAACGTGAATTCACACCATCACCATTCCTGACCGACCGAATTCCACAGCTTCTTCCTGACACCGCTCAACTACTTTGACCACGACGTCTCGATCGACTCTACCAACGCCATCCTTTTGCAGACGCCGGCGCACCCCGGTGATCCGTTCACCTTTGAGGACTATGGCGTGCAGCCGGTGCACTGTGTACCAAAAGTGCCCGCGCCGTTCGAGTATGCACCGGTGCACATCTTTGATCATCAAGGGGAAGAGGTCACGTTCGAGAGCGTGGATGCGATGCGGAGTGGGTCGGAGTTGTATCACCGGATCAAGTTTGAATTATGAGTTGGGGGGTTGAGGTTTGAGGGAGAGGAGGACGATGAGGGTGAAACCCCTTCTTGATCGTGTCTGATGCCAACTTTTTTTTTTTTTTTTTTTTCGCTTTGTTTTTCTGTGACATGCCTATAGTTTGGTACGAGTTCCGGGCGGATGTATGTACTGTCCAGGAATGCGAAATTTGTGCCACCCAGCGTTGACTACGTCTTTTGAAGGACGGCCCGGGAGTACACGGTTAACTTTTTCTGTATGGTCATGGTCATATTTTCCGAACTAATTTGAGCCTCCTACTACTGTGATCCTTCGGCAGTTCAGCGGCCCAATGCGTCGCGCACAGAATTGTCATATTGATGTGGGATAGTTGTGACGATTTTGATCGAATCATCTGCAAGTTCATCCGATTATCCCATCGTGATCGCTACAATAGCCTGGAAACTCAACCTCACTCTGAGATTATCTCGAACATTCATACAGAACCAACCATTTGAGCTTCTGCAGCTCCGAACCATGGGTGCAAAGGTATACGCGGTCAGTTGGCTTACCATTCGGTCTCAATTTTACTTTTTGATATCATTACATTGTGAAAGGCAGTACCAGGATTCTTTGTTCAGGACGATCCAAACCGATCGTCCACGGAAGAGGTACGCATACGTTGCACTAATACTACCTCTAAATCCGCCTGGATGGTCAACCCTTGCTAGGCTGTAAGTTCATGTCCTATACCCCACACATGTTTGGATGGGTTTCTGGATGGGTATCCTGACTCGAAAGGACTGAGCCTTCTTTTTCTTCTATCTTACAGGTACTCCCGAGATTAGGTCTGGTTGATAAACAGGCCGACCGATGGAGGAGGTTCGTTACAGAGATCAGGCGGCTCAACGCGACTGCCGAACCAGGGGTCCAGTTCAAAGTCTTTTTTCTGGGTCGACATGGGGAAGGTTATCGTGCGTTTCTCACTCTTTTTTTTTTTTGTATGCCTGCTAGTGTCTCCTCTCACCATGCATGTCTTTCGTACCGTTCCGTGGGTTGATCTTAATCTCAAGATAACGTGGCCGAGGCAAAGTATGGGACCAAGGTGGGTTGTCAGAAGCGAGCGGTTTTAGTCTATCGTTTGTCGATGTGTATTAACACGACGTCTCAAGGCATGGACCGAGTGAGTTCTGCTTCCCGGGAGTACAATACCTTCTTTTGATTATGGAATCAGATACTGGGCAAAGTTAAATGGAGATGGCGAGATCGTTTGGGGACGTACGTCGTTTGTGTCATGTCATGTTGAACTGTGACATTGCCCGCAGCCAGAGCATCTGACCGAGGCGTCCATCCCATAGCCGATCCACAACTCACGCCACTGGGCGAACAGCAGGCCCAAGAGGCCCGTGCTGCCTGGGAGAAGGAACGCCAGTTCGGGATTCCCCTTCCAGAAAAGCTGTATGCTAGCCCTCTGACGCGTGCGATACGAACCCACCAAGTGACGTTTGACGATACCATTCTCCCCTCTGGTCCAAAAGCGACCATCGTCGAGGTGAGCCCTGCGTACTGGCATTCCAGCGTCGTCATTTCAAGTTTGATGTTAACGGTTATTCATGCTCATGCGCAACCGACCACATATGCATACAGAACGTGCGCGAACACAATGGCGTTCATACTTGCGACAAGCGGCGGACGCGCTCGGAAATTCATGCTGCATTCCCCGAATACCGCATCGAGGAGGGGTTCACGGAGAGGGATGAACTCTGGAGGCCAGATTATCGGGAGACGCACGACGATATGGATCGACGGGCGAGGCATGCGTTGGATATGATATTTCACAATGATACAGAACAATGTAGGGGTTGTCTCTTTTTATTTTTCAATGTGTCCCCCCCTCTTGGCGTTGAAGCTCACCCATGACTTTGTTAGTCATATCTATCACGGCGCATGGAGGGATTATTGGCGCGTTCCTGCGGGTGTGTCAGCATCGCCCTTGGATTCTTCCGACTGGAGGTTTGTCCTGTTTGCTTGCTCGTACATTTTCCAGAGCAGCTCAAGTCGTTCTGCTTATGAACAGGAATTCTGCCGGTGGTCGTGAAAGGGTCTATTACAAAAGGACAGGTGCAAAATTAAAAGGACGTGACGACAATATCCCCCTCTCGAGATATCCAGGATGGGAGGTGAATTGGTGCGAATGTTGCGGCGGTTTTGTGGATGCAGTAGGTGCCTAGGTGCCTGTTTGTCTAATCTGTCTATCGTTGAGAGGCAATGATTACGCTCGCTCGAGTGATGGACGGTCGTTCCTGTCACTGTCCATGCGTCCTATGCTTATCATGCCAGTGGGTTTCGCGGACTCCTGGGGCCGGAGCCACTGGGGTCATGTTTGATCAAAGTACCGCCCCCTGAGAAATGTGAACACGCACCACATTTTCTGCGGTGGTAGGAAACTCCACCCCCCCCAACGGCCACCTCTTTTACTTGTATTCTCTCGATGTCAGTGGTCCGCGTAAAAGGACCTCTCCCTTTCACACACACACAACATCATCCGGACCTATGGCAGAGATTGGATGCGCGGGATAGTGGGGCTGGCGTGCAGGAGTGAACCATCTCAAATCTTTTTGAGCACTATGACATTCAAAGTACTGCGTCCGGGAGGATTTCCCTGAGAAGTCCCTGCAAGGGCGGCAGTGGAACTATGCTGCCACTTATGCAAGAAAATTATCACCTTGATTGATGGGGGTCAGTAACAATGCTGTGTTCACCCTTAGACCTCTCACCCAGTGCTCCGTTTTAATTTCTGCAAGTTTCACTAGCACTGACAAAGGACGATTAGATGTCGCCATTGGTGTGCGATCGTTCTAGGAAAGCTCGCAGGAGCATCGCTGCTGCGAAGTTCCAAGTGTGTTATGTTAGAGAGAAGGGGAGGTTCGGGAGCGTGGATCCAAAGTTCCTAGATGCCCCACATCAGGGGGGCGGATGCTACAATCGACGCGGAGAAAGCACAGGCGAGCGGGGTAGCACACAAAAACATCTGTCTTACCTAGGGAACTAAGGAGAGTTCGAGAAAAAAATAGACGAGCAGAGCTTCGGCTCTATTTTGAACGGTGCGCCCCAGGGATTCCTTGAGTCAAGTCCTCCTGCTCAGACACGTGTGATTGCCTGCGGGTCGCCTCATGGTGGTATTGTACCTCCGTTCCGATAGTATAGATTTGATCACGACGGGAGTTTGTGGCAGAGGACATCAACTTGATCAAGGCAATATGGGTCTCGCGCACGTCACGTGACGTTCATGCATTGGTGAATGGCAAATGTATAACAATTTCATTCGTTCATCCTCCTGGGGGATGGGAACGAGCAACATGGGGCCACAGGGCCACAAGGTAGAGGTGCTTCACAATCTGAGTAGTACTGCACATAACGGCCCCTTTTACGAGTCGGCTCCTCCGACAGGTTCATCTTAGTAGGTTGAATGCCCGGAAAGTTGTGCGAGAGCAAGAACAGGATCACATGATGAATGGCCATAATCTTGCTACTATTGATATCCATTAGACTTCTTTGGATTGGTGTACATGATTTAGGGATTATCTTGGTGCTGAGATATTTGATCAGGCTTGCAACACTTGGGGCTCAGGGGCTGTTGATGTATGTACAGTAAATGTATCACATATTTATGCCTCATTTCTTGTTGGTAATAGACGAGAATGGAAGCTTCTTTATACTCTCGCACATTATATTATTGTGGGTGCTTGAACATATTCCTGTTCCATTGTGATGTTTCCTCGATGAATGCAATGGAAAATCAAGCTCGTACCGTAGCTCGACCCTTGTGCGCCATCGAGCCTACCCTACTTAGTTGCCTATTGAGGGAAATACTCTCGTTGGAGGCACCGTCACGATCGGAATCCCTTCTGACTTTCTGTCTCACAGACCAACTTTGCCTCTCTTCGTCCTTTTTTTATCGGGTTGTCCCGGGCTATTTAGTCCGTTTCTCTCACTTGTTCATGTCTCCGTGTAGCATCATCGTACCATGTAAGCTGTTTCTTTCTAAATAGACATTCAATTCTGCCTATGACACTGTGGCGTTAGTAGGGAGATGTTTATTCTCACAAAGAAGAACGAGGCAGCAAACGCTCCAATTGTCTTGATCCCAACACGGTACATGTCCTTCAAGTTGTTACGTGGAGGATCGGTGGATGTTGCCCAAGGATCACCAATCACAATACACAACGTTCATTGCAGCCGTGTCCTTTCGTATCCCAGGTTCAAGCAAGTCCCTCGCCTCGGCCTCAGATTCAGACTTGGACAGGCTATAGTGGTAATTCACTCTTTGATGGTCGTGTCGATTCCAGTGGCGATGCGGCTTGTCCCGCCCATTCCCGGAGGGACTATTCGTTCCACCCGTCCTTATTCCCCCGGAGCTGGCGGCACAGGTCGCACACGAATGCATGCGTCTGTATTTCGACGGCAGGGACACCAATCAGATCATGTTCTTCGGACGTACCATGACAGCCGTGAACGGAGGAGAGGACGATACGGACGCGAGGATGGGCTAAGGTCTACCATCGATCTTGATCCAGCTACTCCACCGATTGTCTGCATTCCTGGTACCTTGGATTCCGGGGGATCTGCAAGATCATTTCTTTTCCGTCAAAGAGCGCGCCGCCCCGTGCGCGTCAGGCTCTCTGTCGTCCAAGTAAAAGTTAACGCGACTGTTGTTGAATACGTAGTTGATTTATTTCCCATTTGCATCCTGAGTAGCCCGAGTGTGAAGAAAGTTCGGTGCCCGTCGACATGCTGAGACTGGAGTTTGCATCTCAACATGTCGATTGCATATAGGAAGAAGGCGTCGTGTTCATACGCAAGACCGACGACACATGAGGTTTCGTGTCACCCTGCTGGACATGGACAGTTTCCAAGTCCCTTGAATTGACTCCAGCGTCATGCTTCCGAGTCTGTCTCCCTATCATGATACTCGAGCAATGCCTCCACCTCAGCATCCCTGAGTACCTCCTGCCTGCGATCATCCTCATACACTGCAGAGGTACCAGTGAAAAATAATGGATGTTCGAGTTTCAGCACTTACAGAATGACAACTCCTCGAGAGTCCGCCCCGACGTCTCAGGAAACATGAAGTAGACGAACACAACCCCAAAGGCTATCCACACGCAATAGCTATAATGTCTTTCAGTGCCCCGCACGTTTATGTTTCCAAAGGGCAGCTCACCCTATGTAGTATTTCCAACCTATTGTGTTCCGCCACTTTCAGAGTCGCGCATCAGATAAACTGGGTAGAGAACGTGCCTGCGACCTCGATTCCGATGGGGTCCATAATTTGCGTGGCGAATCCTGCGCTGCGGCTCCACCACTGGTAGATGGTAATACCCCTGGCTCGAAGATGGAAAGGGAAAAGCTCAGCCAAGAAAGCTACCCGTTTCGTAAGGAAGAAGCTCGTGATGATACCGATGACCTAAAGCTCACTATATGGCAAGGCGTTGCATCCTAGATTATAAGCCGGACTATATAAAAAGATGAGGCTGCAGAACACATGTTGAGAATGGAAACGCAGTGCCCTTCAAGGAACGGTAGTGCTCACACTAGCACTGCTTGAGCAGAAACCAGGCTGCGAGTCAGCGCGTATTCTGCACTAGCTATGGTCCAAGCAGTAAAGACAACTAAAAGAGAGATAGTACACGCCTAAAGGAGAATTTATTACTCCTGGATCAGAAGTGGTTTGAGACTATAGACGACTTACCAAAAAGATTCTCCGTCGCGGGAATCGCGGCACTGTCAACGCGATGAATGTACCGTTAACGAGATTCCAGCCACCCTTGGCGACGTTAATGATGTTCTTGGTCCGGTTATCGTGGATCCCAATGTTGTCCAAGATTGGGGAGAGGAAGTATCTGTAAACAGAATAAGCGGACCATTTAGCAGAACGCGAGAGTCGCTGGCGTAGCTCACGAAATAAGTCCATTGCCACTGCACTGGGTGAACAGAGCGAGGAAGCAGGTGATGATGACCCGCTTTCGCGTCCCTGTCGTCGACAATATTTCCCCCCAGCTCATCTCAGCGTTTTTCAGTTCTGCTTCAAGCGTCTGCCTGATCTGGGTATACTCCGCCTTGACGAATTCCGAGTTTTCATCTCCCTCCGCATGATATTTCACAAGAATGGCGTATGCTTCGATCCCTCTTCCTTTTGAAACAAGCCACCGAGGAGACTCTGGGAGGAACCAGATGAAGGAGACTTGAAGTATACTAGGCAGTACTTGGATGAAAGATGGGATTCTCCACCCCCAATTATTGGGTATAGCAAACGTTCCGAGGGTCACTCCAGCGGCAGTTATAGAACCTTGGAAGAATCAACATCATTCGTGTCCATAATTGATCTCGATCTCGACTTACCGACCCAATAGCAGGAGCTAAAAAGTGAACTCATAATTGCTCGCTCCTTGGGATGTGATAGTTCTGTATATAAAAGCTTCATGAGTCACAAAAAGGCAAAGAAACTGTAGCGCACCTCCAGTCAAGGCAGAGGCGGCTACAATGGCGAAGACAACACCAAATCCCAAGATAAAGCGAGCGATGATAAACATCGTAACTAAGGATCCAAGATGAAATGTGTTTTGTGAGTTGGACCATGAGTTGCTTACGATTCAATGCGGCTCCTTGTAGGAGACCCCCAATTATCATAAATATGCTCCCGATGAATATAGAATGTCGCCTCCCAAACTTATCGACAACAGAGGGCACAAAGGGAACGGAAACAATAGCACCCAGCGAATACACGGCAGACACGAGACCCAGCAAAGCAGAATGAGGGTGATGATAATCTGCTATCCAGTCAATCATGTACAATATGTGCTGGGGGACATGCCTCACATTCTAGCCATGTAGGCACAGCTTGTAGGCCATTTAACATGGACGAATCAAAGCTTGTGTACATCAACAGTGCGCCATCAAAGATGTGCCTAGAGGACTTGCCCACTGGTCATCTCCACTCCTAGACAGGTGGGGAACATCAAGAGATACAAGAGTCGGAGGTTGGGTTTCCTATACCACGGGACTTTGTCTTGCTGAGCAAGCCGAGAGACAATTGCGTCGTTACTCTCTGGCTGGGAATAGCTCGGGTTCCTGGACCGCCGCGAGGCCATTTTGATGACAGTGCGAGGACCGTAAGCCTCGGAGCTTGATATACCCGATTTTCCTTAGAAATTATGCTTGAGGTCGCGGTCTTCAAGTTGTGCAGGGCGTCGCGATGGTCGGGCAGTGACGCCTTGCCAGGTGGAACGTCGGTGCTTTCTCAGGCTCTATCCCGGGACCGGAGACGTAAATAGTGGGCGAAAATAGACGTGGCCACCGCAAATTCCTAATCTCCCCACACCGACCTGAAACTTCGAGATCAGATTATGATAGTCGTTCTGATCATATCATAGATTAGTATGCTGTAATCTGCCAGTGCTCGCCTAGGAAACGGGCCGGGAGCAGACAAGCTGTCAGGCCATCTGGGAAGAACGACGACCATGTTCCTTTGGTCCTGTGGTCTGCCTACAGGAGACTATGTCACTGTCTGTCAAATGGCACTCCTCCGAACGGTCGAACCAGTGTTCGTCCAATTGGTTCGGAATTGCGATGAGAGTCTGGAGTCATGTGATGTTGAAAGACAATCGAGCTCGCTCGATGTGACTAAACCTCCTCAGCTGGAACGATTGGTCACTGCGGACTATAATTTCTAAGGTACTCGTACAAGTATCTCCCAGTTCTCTTTCTGCTTTTATGACCAGGACTTACACCATACACTGGCAGACAGTGACTCTTCTATCACCGTGTGGGGTCGGCGTCACGGGAATGGGCCGCACATTCAAGACAACTGGATTGTTCTCACTGTCGCACCTATAATGTGAATGCTATTGAGTACCTAACTGATCCGTCCTCCGTTTTTCTCTTGAGTAGCCCGAGTATGAATATCGAACGTTCGGTGCCCGTTGAAATTGACAGAAGTTAGCATATAAGAAAGAACTACTGTCGACGAAGAGGCCGTGTCATCGTCATCACTGCTGGACATGGACGAATTGAGCTCAGCGTCATGCTTCTATCTCCCCATCATGATACTCGAGCAATGCCTCGACCTCATTATCCCTGAGCACCTCCTGCCTGTGATCGTCCTCATACACTGCGGAAGTGCCAGTGAAAAATGACGAATGTTCGAGTCTCAGCACTTACAGAATGACAACTCCTCGAGAGTCCGCCCCGATGTCTCAGGAAACATAAAGTAAACAAACACGACCTGAAAGGCATCCCACACACAGTAGCTAACGTCTTTCAGCACCTGTCCGTTTGCGTCCCAAAAGGAAAGCTCACATTATGTACCATTTCCAGCCTTTCGTACCACCAGCTTCATCA
>JBBPQD010000157.1:0-17923 GCA_038092355.1 Caloboletus inedulis
GACCATTCACGTGACCCAATCACGTGATCCGTTAACTTAGAGAATTCTTCCTAAGTGCCGTTGCACGAGAATTCGTAAGGTAAAAGAAAAGAAAAAGAAAATAATAAATTGCATGTCCGTAACACATGTTGAGCGAGTGAGCAATTATTGTCAAAGAAAACATGGTCTGGCTTGAGGGCTTTGATATAAAAGGTGTGCTTGATAAACTCCTAGAGGGATAAGATGATTAGTGCATGCAGTAAATCAAGATTCAAGTGCCCTACCGCAATGCTGGCAATCCCCTCCACTCCAAACATTGTATCACATCCAAGTATCATTCCATATGGCACAACAGCAAGTTGCTCATTGTGAGTTCTGGATTGGGTAAACTTGGCACATATTTTTTTTATGTCAGCTGAAGGCCAATCTTGATGCGTGGATGTATTCTCTAGACCATGATTGGTGACATAACCACTTGGGTGGACAGTGAACTCTTCATCATCGTTCTCATCAGTGGTGAGTTATAAAAGTGCTCTGGAAGTGGATGTGGGGCCAGCTGAAAGGGCAGTACAGGCACACTGAAGTCAGTCACGGAGTTGAAAGTGTGACTGTCCTTTCTCCTGGTGGAACCATTCTATTCCCTGGTGCTCAGCACTCTCACATGTCAGGTGACCCTCCAGCACTTGTCTCTCACAGCCAACGATCGAGCAAACACTATCCAAGCTGGCATGGGTCAGGCAGAAGCAGTCCTTTCTGCTGCACAGTGGCACTTGACAGTTGTGTTGGCTGTAGCATGGGTGACCAATGCACACCCCATCTGTTACCACAACCAAGCATCTGCAAGAAACTGTCATATTGTATTGGCATTGATCTCACAGCCAAATGAGCACATACCTTTACCATCATTATTCGGGTACCAACATGTACACTTGTCACAGAAATGAGTCACTTTGGGTTGACCTTCAATCCAGATACGTTGGTTGCATGCTTGCACAAGTTCTACAAGACAGTCCTTTTGATCACTGGTATGCTTGATGATGAGATGCTCTTCACACTCAACAGCATCTACTGTACAAGCAAGCAAAGGAGCAAGAAGGCCAACTACACATGGTCAGATGAGAGAGCAAAGCCAAACAACCAGCCTGGTGGGGGTTCCTTTGACTGGGACATGGCAGTATTGTAGAAGTTGGCACATGCTGTTGCTAACTTACTATTCAGTGTGATCAGCTATGGTCCATCATGACAATGATAATAATGTACCAGTTATCCATCAGCGAGAGCCACATTTCGATCACTTGGCACTCAACAAACTGATGCTTCCTAACCTGGATGATATCAGGGACATCTCCATAATAGGTGCACTCACCCTTATACACCTTAAAGTTGTGGTGGTAATTGACCTCACACACTGATCCTTCATTAATGCATAAATTGTGATCTAACATCCATTGACATACCTTCACAAGACAAATGAACAAAATAGATAGGGACGGGGCCATTGCTAACAGTATACAAAACACATTGCTGTTGTTCAGCATGCATCATTTGCATGCCCTTGAGTGTGTGAGGACAGGAAGACATCAGGCAAAATTGTACTGGGGGATAGAGCGTACACCCAGCTGTATAGAATCATGTTAGTACTCTGTACAACAATAGAGCAGAGACATACTGAAGCCATATGGTACACCATGGGCATGAAAAGTCAACAACAGAGCAGATAGGACCCTAGATGTGTCAGAGTCTTGCCAAGCAACATTCTTGAATGTGGACCAGAGCTCCTGGATCACATCAGTTGGGAGGCTACATGCTTGCAAGAGGAAGGCCCGCACAGAAGCTGGAAGGATGGCTGGTGGGGAGTCAGCAGTGTGGTCTGAAGGTTGCATGAGAAGAATATCATTTTTGAGGGGTGCAATGCTAGCAAGAAAAAAGAGAAGGTGTGAAGAGGAATGGTATGTAGAGAGGTATTGGCCACGATCACTGTTGCAAGCTTCCCCAGGTCCATGCTGGGAAAGGGTGGGAGGCAGTGCAGAGGCCGGTGGGAGGAATTCAACAAGCAATTCAGTGCGCAAGGGTTGAATCACTGCCCAAACTGAGCTGTAACTGTGCTGCTGTGCCACACACCTGAGCCACATCTGTGTTGGAGTTTGGAGTTGGAGAGGGTCGGAAAAGTCAACCACATGACTTTTTTTTTTTTTTTTTTGGACAAGCAATGTTATTGAGTGGCAACTGACTAGTCTAGTTCTACTCAATATGCTAAGGCAAGACCTCCCTGAGGGAAAGGGTCTTGGTCCGAGGAAAAAATGCTCTTATGCACGCCCTGCCAGTGGGGTCAGGGGAGTGTGGGGCTCTGTGCACTACCTGGTAACCCCGGTGGAGACAGGGGGCCTTGGTAGCTTAATACCCACTAAAACCTCTAGTTTTGTTACCCAGTCTTGGGGTATATTGTCATCCATGGGGATGACTGATTCCCAGGTGTTTTTAATTCTTGAGAGGGTATTTGGGTTGGGTTTTAGTTTTGCTGTCCTCCTGTCTATGTTGATTCTTTCATTTATTTTGTTCTCTAGTCTCACTGTTATGTTGGTTTGGGAGTGGGACTTGTTGCCAATTACTCTTTCACATCTTAATACCCAGTTTAGCCGTGCAGCTTCTGATATTAGTATTCTCTGGAGTCTGGCCCTTCCCTTATCAGCTGGGGGGGTTTTCTTGTGTTGGTTTTTTGGTGTGATAGAGCCACATCCTAGTATTAAGCCTATGTTGGGATCTGGTTGGGTATTCCATAGTTGTGGTATCAATTTTGAACTTCGTGACTTTTTGCCAATCTCAGACAACGTGAGTCTCTCATACATATATCATGATTCCGTCGGTGTTGAAGCGTTTGCATTTAGCTTACGCGTAAAAATACATGACACTGCGAACCAGCAATTTACAGTCCCCGACTCTGTCATCGAGCGCCCACCTCCTCCAACAGAATCATTCACGGGCTCGTCGGATCTCGTGTTCAACTATGATGCATCGCCATTCGCTTTTTGGATCACGCGTCGTTCTGATCCAGATGCAATGCCTATTTTTGATACCAGAATCGCCTCGCTCTCTCCAACCTCCAACGCCTCTGATCCCAGTACGGTATTCGATGGATTCCCCCTCGTGTTCGAAGATCAGTATCTTCAGGTAAACAAGTTTCATCCTCGAAATACCCCGCGAGCTAATAGCACGTGTCGTGAGTAGATTACCTCGGCCCCGCATTATGGCACAGACATCTACGGTTTGGGTGAGGTGATTGCTAGCAGTAGTGGCAATATGTCAATTAACGGGACGTCGACGAACTCGTGCTCACCCGGAACTACGGAGACGCTCTCGAAACGTGACGTTGGCGCTGCAGACGAACCAAACGTCAACAACCCACCATATGCCATTCACAATGATCAAATCTTGTATCATTCCGTTTAATTTACAACTGATTCGTGCTTCCGCCCTTCAGGCGTCGGACCACTACCACTCTCCACAAGTACGCTGGCCACGAATGCAACTCATTATGGTGGCTACGTCGAGCTTGACGTCCACAATATGTTTGGGATGATGGAGGCGAAGACCACACATCTTGCCATGCAGTCCATCTTCAACAGGAAGAGATCATTCTTGGTCAGTCGCTCGACCTTCCCGTCTTCCGGAAAGTGGTCCGGTCACTGGGTACGTCCCGTGGTTTGAGGCGGTTCCACGCAAGTTCTTATTCACTCTCTAGCTCGGCGACAACCACAGCAAATCGCAATGCATGTTCTATGCCAACGCTTCTACTAACGATCTCCCACCCGTCCGGGCCCTGTTCTTTGAGTTCCTCAACGAACTAGAGCTTTTCACCGTCGACAGACAGTGGCTGGTTGGGCGTGATATCCTCGTCACCCCCGTGTTGACCCCCGGAGCAACCCCAGTTGACGGTGCTTTCCCGGGCATCTAACCCGCCATGTTGCCATATTGATTGGGCCCCAAGGTATCTTCCCCGCAGAGGCACTGTCGTCTGGCGTGACTGGTGGACCCACGCAGTCGTCAACGCCACTCCCGGTGCAAACACGACCCTGAGCGCTCCCATTAGCTATATCAACGTCCACATCAGAGACAGCGCCATCTTACTCTTGCACCAGGAACCTGCCTACACCATCTACGAGACGCATCAGGGACCTTACTCGCTCCTCGTATCTCTGAATACGGCAGGGACCGCGTGGGGCGATGCCTACGTTGACGACGGCGAAAGCTACCCTCCTGGAGCGAACCATACCCTGAGCTTCTTCGCAAGCGGTGGCGAATTGGACATTGAGAGCACGGAAGAGTACGATATTGGTCAGAATCTCGAGGCGACTCCCATTCTCGGTGTCCAGCAGCCGACGACGGTGATACTGAACAGCGAGGGGATCCAAGGATGGACGTACAATGCCGCAAACGAGGGGCGAGTAGGAAGGACCGTTACGACATCTTGTGTAGTATCTGTTTCAAAAGTGTTCTTGGTGAAATGAATTATATACTGGCCCAGTCTATTCAATGATGTGCCTATCGTGGTATTTGGTATGTCAGATTTCATGCCCCCGTAGTCCGCGATCTCAGAAAACGCTCTTTACGACGCGGAAGCGGACTCTTTGCGAAGCACTGTCTTTTTTCTGATATGACAATGTGTTCCATGACTTACAAGAGCACGGATGAGAAGACGGTATATCGGGGAGACGAGACAGCGATAGCAACCCGAACCGAGCACGCGATATACAAAAGTGACCAAGGCTGGAGTGAAGACGTCTGAAATTCTAGAATGTGAAACTCCCATACGAGAGCGCACGACATACGAGAATGACCTAACCCACGTGTTCAGGGAAGCAAAGACAACGAACATACGCACCTGACAATTTATGTATTCTTTCCCTTCTTCCGGAGATTCTTGTGCTTGGAAGGACCTTCCTCCTCGAAGCTTCGTCGAATAATACTTCGTCTTCCTTCGGCGCTGATGACTTCTTCTTCGTGGTACCTGATCTTGCTGACTCTTCTTCAGGCTCAACTTCGGAAAGATCGCTGATAGGATCGAGAAGGGTAACGTCCACAGAGCAACAATGAACGAGGAGATTGGTTTGATGGTTGCGGTGGAACAGGAGGAGACGAGTCTTGCTGCGGGGGTAATTGATAGGGACAGGAACCTGCAACTTGTCAGTGTGGGCAGCACACGCGGCTGCTTGCGCTCGCATTCGGATGGAGAATCCTCCGGATGTTGAGGTGGACGCAGGCGCCTCGTCCGCAGCCATAAAGTCGGGACCCCGACCTTGTTTGTTCTTGAAGAAAAGCCTGACATGAAAAAATGAACGTACATATTGTAATGTTTCAGTCGCTCCTCTTTCCACTTGATGGCCTCGCATTTTTCAATGAGGTCCATTGTGATGTAGTATAATTAAAATTTGCAGTAATTGAACCGGCCGTCCTTCTCTGCCTAGCATAGCTGAGGACTGATTCCAAAGCGAGCCTGCAATCTGAACTTGTCGCTGCTCCTGGTCTCGATCATGGCTTCACTGATGGATGCCTCGGTCGGTCCTTAAAAGCTCAATATATGCGCATAGACACACCTTTTTGAAAACTGTCTTGAGCGTTTGACGCATGTGAGGGGTCGCCTTGATGCCGGGAATCTGACGCGTAAGGGTAGAATAAACCTTTTTGTACCGCGTGAGTATTCTTGGGGTACTGGTGCCTGGTGCCATGATGAGCACGTACACGAATTGGATAGCTTACATGCGGTCAAGGGCTTCCCTTCCGAGCTCGACACCCGTCTTGGGTCTTTGGAGTTGCTTTCTCCCTTGGTGGCCTGCTCTTCCCGCTTGGACAACATCACCAGGTGGATGGCTTTGTTGGTGTCGCAGAACATCCAGCAGCGGGTTACAGTGCACACGGCAGCCACCAGGTCCTCAAGTGAGATATCAGAATCAACTTATCTGACTCAGGGTCGAACTCTGATCCCCCTAATGAATCAGAGTCCGACCCGTCCTCGTTGTCGAATCCGTGTTCCCTGACGTGATCAGCCTTGGACATAATAGTTTATGCTGCGACCTTGGCACGTTTTGATGATCTGGCCTCGTGGAATGTGTGGAGCGCATCGGTCGTGGTGGTCGTGTTGCCTTCAATCTAATCAGTCAGACATACCCCCGACTACCCTTTTGGCTTCGAGTACCTCTTCCCTCAGACTACCACCAGGTCGAATACATACTCGCGAGATGTCGATGTCGATGAGGTACGACAACATCTCGAATCTGCATGCTATCATGCTGACGTCAGCAATAAGTCGCGACTGACTTTGCTCACGTGCTGTCCGGGTAGGAATGCATCTCCCTGGCCAGTGGTAAGAGTCGGAGTGACTCTGGTCCGAGCGTTTTTGAGAGTACAAGCGTCCATACCGGTAATCATAACAAAGCGAAGAGCAGATCCGTGCGTCAGATGTAGGAAGTGGAGGTTCTCTGAATTTGAAGCTTGGGATCCAGTCCTGCTACTAGATCGCAGGAGTGTCGCGAACGTTCTGATCGCTGGTCCCAAGTACTAATCGACGAGTACGAGAGTTGAGATCAGATTCAACCCGTCAAACCTTTCAAGACTTTGACGCTTCCGTCAAGCTAATTCTTGGTAGAAAAGGTTGACCCAACGTGAGTAAACGCGCGCAACCCCGACACAAAAGGCTAAGCCGACTCCCGAGCGCCCCTTGCAGCCTTTAAGCTGACATCGCGACACAAAACGAACCACAACCAGTTTGTCCATCTCTTCTAGTGATACCTCACTCCTCCTCTGAATCTGTACATCCGAAGGTCCAAAAGGACCTCGGAAATGATCGACAGGGAGATTGAGCTACTTACTGAGCAGCTCAGTGTTCTGCAGCGTCGAGAGGATGATATTGCCCGCATACTGGAGGACATGGCTAGGCTCCGAAGCTCCGTCAGAGCGGAGAGAGAGGCATTAGATTTAAGGATCACAGAGCTTGAAAGCCAGAGGCAGCCTATCAACTGTCTCCCAACGGAACTCCTCATCGAAATCTTCCTCATCCGCACCGAGGACGAGAGCACCGACTTGACGATCGGACTACCGTACAATTCCGCTCCAGTCCTCATCTCACATGTATGCCACAAGTGGCGTGAACTCGCCCTCGCGACGCCGCGTCTCTGGTCTTTTATTTCTTACCGAACACCCCAGTGGATACCTCTGCCTTTGTCCGTGTTCTTACAGCGCGCATCGACTTCACCCATCTCCTTCAATTTCATTTCCACTCCCTGTACCAGCACTTCCGACAACTTGAACATGTCGAAGCTTGAAGAAACCACCTCGATTAACATGATCCACACCCTGTGCTGTCAGCGTCCACGCTTTCGTTCACTTACCTTCGAATGTGGCTTTGCTAAAAGCATGGAACACATCCTAGCAGGTATCACTCGTCTTTATGAGCACCTTCACGAGCTGGAGTCCCTAGACCTTGCCCTTAGTACCCTGGATCTTTCGTTTCAAGGCACTCAACTCCTCACTTCTGATCTGCTATCAACAGATCAACGTCCCCCAGATAGTCCGATCATGCTTAGGCATCTCCGTTTGCAACAGATGCCTTTGTCGATTCTCCCTGCCTTCTTGGTTCGAACGATACGCACCCTTGAACTATCCTATCCACCCAAGAAATCGCATTCGACGCGACTACACCACTTCACACTCAAGATGTCCCATCTCGTCAACCTTTTGAGACATACTCCTCAGCTCCACGAACTTTCTTTGATCGGAGTGACCCCTGTATGGGACGTGGTCACGAGACTCTCGACGAACGGGCAGTTATTCCATGGTGCCACTGAACCACACAACCTGGCGGTCGCCTCTTCCTTTGAATTGCCGGAGTTGAAGCGTCTCGAGTGGAAATACGCATACCACAGGGATGTCTTTCCGTTTATGTCACTCATAACTCTCCCCGCGCTCGAACGTTGGGATCTTTTAATTGCCCAGCCCCCTACTAAACGTCTTGATGTTACGCAATTTCGCGGTAACCACATCCATGACCAGGACAGGTTCATCCAGACTGAACCACTCTCGAACGTGCTCGTGCTCAACGCCCTCAAGGAGCTTAATGTGAACTGCCAGAACGAAGACACTCTTGGTTCCTCGCTACGTCAATTCCTTCTCCCCTCCCTCGCTAAACTTGATATCACCTTCGTCGGTCAGCATATCCGCAAAGAATCAGGTCTCCCTCCCTTTCTTAGGCTGGAATCCATCCTCAGGGATCCTCGCCTCCCGCACCTTACCCACCTTTCGATATCCAATTTTGACATCTCCCCTTGCCATGGAAGGTCGATGCTCGGGTACATGCCCAACCTTGTCTCGCTGACATTGGGAGGGTGCACAGGAGTTAATGTGATGTTGGAAGCACTAGCAGAGGCATACGGATGTGTTCCCATGACAGGAAGTGTCCGTGCCAGACTGTGCGGTGTGCGCGTATGCCCACGGCTAGAAGATCTTATCTTGTGGAGCTGCTCCGACTTCGACTTTCCAACGTTGTGGTCAACCGTGCACACGAGGTCACTTGCCCCAAATGACGACGGAGACGAACAGCAGAAAGAAGCACTCGAAGCAGAGGTGTTCGCTTCGGCTGTGCTAGGTCGACAAATACGCCCGCTCAAGAAGAAGATCATGATGCGTAATTCTGGAACCAAGCCGCCACAGCAACGTGTTGACCCCAGTGGACTTTCTGCGAGCAGTCCATCAAGATCTACCCTCATCCCCATGCAGCAAGCATTGCACCCTAGTCGCCTCGCCTGCCTTCATCTAGAAGACTGTCCGCAAATTAGCCATCACGAAGCACTGTCGCTGGGGAGATGGGGAACAATGGTCATCTACAGGTGACCGCCGCTAATCCCACGATATTTGCGCATTCGATAACCAAGATGGATCCTATGTGTGTTAGTTTTCATTACTCGATGGCGACACACTTCACTGAGACTACGTCACATTGCAGCCTGTTTGTTACAGTCAGGGTCTTGTAATGTCCGTTGATCCACAACACCCTGATACATTGTACCTGGTCTCGTAATGAATGTGACATTTAACACCGTCCATTTGCTTGGAACTCTGGTTTGGTTGCAAGTCCTGCCTCTTTCGCTTGCTTGACATCCAAATTCAGAATCGACCAATCGCCAATTGGCAGCGTGATCAGACCAAAAAATCTTTTTGAGTTGGTAACATTTTGGTAACATTGATTGATGGTCGTATAGTTCAATTTGGCTCTGAAGGAGATGTGGCGTTTAATTGCTTTAACGCGCGGTTGGTTGTTCCGTCTTCTCACGAAGCATGAGATGTAGGAGCAGCCAACACGACTCCCTCGCTCTGCTCGCGAAGGAGTCTTGAAACAAATCATCTGATTGCATACATGTGGAACATGAGTCATAGCACAAGTGGGAGCTATAGCGGGCTCGTACAAAGCCGTGGCGAGCTCGCTCGAGAATCGCAAGGCAAGAAATGTATGCAAGAGAAACAGCAACCGGATAAATGGAGAAAAATGACATGCTCGAAGGGACAAGGGCTTTGAGTGGACCATAAGGGGACAAGGAAAAAGAACAAGAAACAGAAAGGAAACAATTCTGACGGGGGAATGAGCTAGATCGGTATATTTGAAATCTTATTGTTATGCGCTGGGGTACCCCGGATAGGGGTGCTTCACAGTGCTGCCTTCAAAGGAATACCCACCATGTCCCAAACACTCCCTTCCTGAGGGTGCAATCGCTACACACAAGTCAAAGACATTAATCATACGTGCTATGGGCTTAAGCTCATTGATACGTACGTCCTGCGGGATATCTGTGGCGTGAAGCGCCTCCAATACTGCTTGGCTACACCATGCCTCGAGTTTGGAGACGTGCTCGGGGGCTATAAATTCACGAGAAGATCGAGCTGCGAAAACCATCTGAACTGCGGACGCCCTCATCGACGGTTGTTGCATGATATCCTTTACAGGCTGCGACTCGTGTAGGGCAGCGCGGGCGGTCATCGGAAGGGGTGAAGTAGCAACCGGAAACACGCGCCCCCCGGGAAACGACGGGTTCAGTGTGTGCGAAGGGCTCGAGAGACCTCGCCAGCTTGCCGCAAGGTGAAACACCCAATAAGTTTCCATCTGCACATAGAGACAACACAGTCATGAGCCTCCCCCTCAAACAAGGTAATGAGTCCCTCGCACGGCGGCAAAATTTACCTCAAACGTGGTAATGTCTCGTATCGTCTCCTTCAAGTGACCAATCAATCCCGAATTGTAATCTTGAAACGAGGTCTGTCTCCCTTGAGAAGAGTAGAAGCTATCAGTGTCATCTTAGCTCCGGATGACGTCTAAACACGGGTGATGAGTCTGTGTACCTGTCAGTAGATGCGTTCACGGCATTGACGACGACGGGGTCCGAAGCACCCACTGGCCGTGTGGATTCCAATGTGCGTTGAAGCTATTATGAAGGTCTAGTCATTCTCGAACGATCATAAATACATGAAACGTACGGTCATGGTGAGATCCGAGTCCGCGGGTATCTTTCACGGCAAATTTCATGGTCAGACGAATGGCGCTTTGTTCCAACGTTCAGTCTTCTTACCGGTTTGCTCAGTCTGTAAGGGACCCTCCAGGGGTCCCCGTTTGCAAAATCAAAGTCTAGGTTTCTTGTAACCGCGATGCTGGCTTTAGGTAAAACGAGAGACCCAACCGGCAAGTCTGTCAAACAACCGCATGATCCAAACCTTGCAGGAATTTGGTTAAAAAATGCAAATTCGACACTGACATAAAGAACAAGCCGAGAAACCCTACCTGATGACCAACATGTCGCCTTGGAGGCACTCTCTCACTTCACGGACAAAAAAGTCTACATTAGGTCCACCCATACCAATGCACACGACAGACACAGGGGTACCACGATACCGTCCTGTAATCGTCAGAAACCCGCGTTCAGAGTATAATGAAAATGGCTTGGGGGATGCATCAAGGTATGACGCGATATGTTCGGCACGTGAAAGTGAGCCAACAGTGACCTGGTCCAAAAACATACATGATCCGTTGAGGACGCCTTTGTGTATGAATGATGGACAGTGTGAAATCTCACGATCCTATTTGCCACCTCGCCGGATTTTATCCCGAGATGGTAGACCCGTTCATCCGCAGTCTTCGGGAAGTCTAGTCGCGGTCAGCAGACGTCATGCTAATACGTGGTAAAGTCGGAACTTACCAGCATCTGTGAAGGTGTTTTTCATCGATTGGAAAGTGAGATGATTGTAAAT
Organism: Caloboletus inedulis; assembly: GCA_038092355.1. Classification (NCBI taxonomy): domain Eukaryota; kingdom Fungi; phylum Basidiomycota; class Agaricomycetes; order Boletales; family Boletaceae; genus Caloboletus; species Caloboletus inedulis. Next base: position 11,263 of record JBBPQD010000157.1, read on the forward strand.
GATAAGAACGAAGAGTTAAAGAAGAGCTAAACGTTTCAAGGCTGCTGCCCATGAATGCATGACTCAGCATGTGCGTGTCACTCTTCGGGTCGTACGGTTGTTATTGTATGTAACGGTTTAATCATAAGATACTGGTGAAATGCCCGCGGACGGATACTCTCTTCACTTTGTTCCCCACACATTACAGCTCAGGGTGCTCGTGAGCCGTGGTGACATTGTATTTATTTCTACCGGACTTTTTTCGTCGCGATAGTACTACAATATCCATTATCCACACCCTCGGTCAAAGTTGAAGGGACGACGTTGTCTCACGGTTTCTCCCCCCTTGTTCCGCAGACCGGCCACCCGTAAAATTTGATGTTATTGATGCGCGCAATGGTCACGGTGGTCCTCGTATCAACCAGACCCGGATGTTTTCTGCATTGAAACATCCGTGGCTAGAGATACCTAGGCCTCGGATAAAGTTCATTGGATCTCCGGGATCAGATTCAACTTAGACGACTCTAGTCGATATAGATGGGATCTCCTGCTGGCTTGACAATGATACACTGCAAGCATTGTTTTTTGATTACTAAATATCGAGCAAAAATGTATTTACTCATTTACATTTCTTTGTAAGTGAATATTCTAATGACTCCCTATCACAAAACATCCAAAGGCACCCAATCAGAGCTTGTGGAGTAGAATGTTCTGTTGTGAAGCAATGTGGAATTTTCGGACAAATATTAGAAGTTACTTAATGAACTTAATATCTTTTTAGCAGGCAAACTTGCGTGAAGTCTTGATTCCGCCCTCACTCTCACTCTGACCCACAAGTAGCGAGTTACATGTGATTGGGCGTCTGGAAACGCTTCTGCGGAACGGGGCGGTCTGCAGTTAGGTGTCCAGGTTGACATGGTGATTTCACCGGAAATCCGGGATTGGTGATTATCATCCAAAAACTCCCTGTCTTCTGCGCAAGCGAGGAGGGTCGTGTGATTAATTTCTTGCGTGGAGATCGATAACGCAGTGCTTCTAGCCTCCAAAACCCTGGGGTTCGTAGTGACAGGGATGAACGTTGTTGTATTTTTGCATCTTGTACGGATCGGAGTTTCCCGACAGATTCTTTTAGGTCGCTTTTGCGCTCGCGGCAGCAAGGCGTATGACAACGCATTGATTCACGAAAGCTGTGGACGTTGCGGCCTACGTGACCACTGCCGTATGGAGTGTGGTTTCAAGCTATAACAGGTCAAGTGCTTCTGTCTCATCTCGTAACCTCAGATAGGCGGATACTAGGGATTTTCACTAATTGGGGCAAATCTCCAAGGGGTTGCTTCGTGGGATGGAAAACATTACGTCAGCGAGCAAAATGTGCCAACACTACTCATGATGTGGCATTCATCTTCTCAGAAAGATGATAGTCCAAGTCCCTCAGGAGAAGAGACCAAGTCGCCGCGGACTGTTGAGCTTGTCACACTACCATCTCGTTCCTATCGTACTCCTTAAAATACGTTGCGCTGCGCGCTTTCCACGTTTCTTCATTCTTGTTGACCTCGCACTCGTCTCTCCGCCGCCGCGAGAATGATGGCCGTGTTTCCCCGAGGGCAGGCTTTCATTGTACTAATGAAGCAATGGAACCCAGTCTTGATGTAAGGCACAGCCTGAGTATCAGTGATGCATTCCTTGCTGCACCTACATCTTCCATGGATCAATGTGCGCTACGAGTTGCGGCGGTATGAAAGGTCTGGCTTCCTCCGGTCTCTCGTTTAGCGCGATATGGATATACGGGCCCCGTTCCTTGTCTTCGGCGAAATTTGGTGCCTATCTTTGCCGCTCAAATGAAGTTCTTGTACTGCACGCAGATATTAACGATTAGAGCAGGATTCTGAGACGGAGATCATCCAGTCCTCGTGGGTTAAGGTGGGTCGTAAAACCGGCTGCACACATACATAATACAATCAGATCTTTGCCCAAAACTGTGCACGGGACTACGTTGCCCAATGGAGTCGATGGAATCGAGCATCGTGCTAGGACTACTATTCTCTACAACGTTGGGGACGAGCAATGCAAAACGTCCGAGCCTGAGAGTTAGAGTATTTCAAATTCCCGTCGTTGTTCTGAAGATCTGCTGGCTCGAGCATGGGGGAAGGTCGACTCATTAGCATGGACATCGGAAACGAGAAAGAAACTGTGATATGGATGGAGGCGTTGAAAGCTCCACATCTCTTCTGTAACGTTGTATCCATGCTGTCCGAACTGCACGATTGGTACACGGGCTGTCTGGGAAACGTTATCCTGCTGGCGAATAAGCCTCTCGCGAATGATGCCTTTTGATCGGAAGCAGGAGATAACACGGTGCCAAATGATACATAATATCCCTGCTGCAAAACGTTACGACATTTTAGGGTGCACCCTGAGGTAGACTAAAATTTATTGATAGATCATAGTACGCATGATAGATGGCAGCACACAGTCCCTTGAACGACAAGACAGAAGACGGTCGTGAGTCCACGCATGTCGGAATTCTCCGGAGATCATGCAACGCCCGTTTGTTCAGGTATTTTCCAGGTGTTGACGGGCCCGAACTGACACGATTCAGTAGCGCAAATTCGCTCGGTTAATTTGCGAGGATATGAGGGTCCAGGCGACTGACAGAACCACTCAAGGTGGGGTTCACTTGGTGACGGAATTGGACACCACCGTAGATATTCACGCAACAATCTCCGCCGCGGCTCCCTACGCGGTTGGGGACCGAGAATTGCTGCCGTGGTGCGGTAAACATTGACTAGAAGAAGCACCTGCACAACAGTCAAAAATTTCTTTGCAGCAGGCCAACCGAACTCCGGGCACAAGTATAGCCTCATAAAATACACGAGTCACTGATCAATCTGGGACCTGAATCCTGGAGGGTCTTCACCGTGAGTATAGCCTTCCTCGGCCAAGTCTCAGTAACACGCGCTGTGTGCTTTTGGGGGTCTTGAGCGCCTGAAAAAAAAGGGCCTTCTCTATTATCTAGCCCAAAAGGGTTGAACTCAAGGTCGCGGTTGCCGTGATAGGAAGCAGGATTCGATCCAAGATTGGACCTAAACGACCTGGACGTCCTTGGAGATTCCTCGAGGCGGCAGAAATGACTGCTTTCGGCGAAGAAGCGTTCTTGTGAGCGCGCTCGGTTTCAATCAGGGCCCAAGCGGTGTCATATTTGGACCCACGAGCTCCGCGAATCCCAAAGGACCAAGGTTCACTCTCCATGTACGATCAGACTTAATTCGCCTGTTGGTTTCCGTCTATCTTGCCATGCTTTTATTTGCTACCGTACGCCAACAAAACCTTCCTAGAAAACTGTGGCTCCTGACCAGGAGTTGTTCCGTACTTTGAGGTTCAGCCCCAGCTCGTCCAGTTTGATATCCGGCTGGAATCCTCTGCCGATCATTGACCTTCACAGAAGTGGATCCAGTCCTCCTCCTTCGAGCTTGATACACACACTCCACTCTCCTCCAGTCGCCCTGGGTGCTCCCCCCTCTCGTTGACATGCAAGGCTACAACCCAGACCTCCAAGGGCATCACTATGCTGTTGCACAATCCTCCGCGTCATTGCATGACCGTGGATCCCCTTGTGGCTCAGACGACGAGGCGGGTTATCTGATGTACCCAGAGTCACATAAAATGGAGTCTGGTGCCGATGGTACGCGTTCAACGCATCTCCATTATGTCAACTTTTATTCATATCTTCTTAGACGATTCGAATGCTGCATTGACATCGCAGACACTAAACGCGGATGGTACTCCTAAGCGACCCATGAATGCATTTATGATATTTGCTCGCCGGCGTCGGCCACAGGTCGCTGCAGAGAACCAATCGATGCGCACGGGAGAAGTGAGCAAAATTCTCAGTCGGGAATGGAACGGGATGAGCCTGGTTAGAACATCACTTTTACACGCCCCATCATCAGTCGTCTGACCGCAGATTTCGTGATCATTCAGTCTGATAAGCAGTTCTACCTCGATCAAGCCAAACTTCTCAAAGATAATTTCAATCAGAAGTACCCCGACTATGTGTACAAGAGGCGACCGAACAACAGTCGGAAACGTCGCAAGCCGGATCCTGTTCCTGGTATCCCCGCAGACCAAGCATCCAGCTCAGACATCGTGGACGACCAATCTGGAAGTGCAGATTATAGTGACGTGTCTCCCATCGACGTAGCCGACACCGACGACTCCCGCTTCAGTGGGCAAGACCTTCCTTATGTAAGCTTGCCCGCGGATCCTTCAGGCGGGACGTACTCGACCACTCAGTCGCGAGCATCCAGTTACCAGCCTCCTGATGTACCCTACCGTCCCCTTGGTGACACGCGAGTTTCGTACATGTCTCGTCCGGGTCGTGTCACGCCCGACACCGGCCTGCCGTCGTCTATCTCGTCCGCCTCCCGCGGATCAGATCACGGCGCAAATTACTACCATCCATACTTGTCTGCTCAACAACACCATGTACAATCATCGTCCTACTTCCCAGAATCGAGTTCTGGCGGGGAAATGTGGTCCGGTGCAAGGGACGATCAAAGTCGGATGCCATGGCCACAGAACACCCAAGATCTCGGCGGGGATGACAGGCACCGTGGGTATACTCAGCCCGTGTCATCGCATGCCTGGACCCATTCAAGCGCATCGGAGGGAATACCATCATCCAGCTCCTCGGGTACATCAACGGCTAGCTTCGGTTTCCCAACGCTCAATTCACCATTCTATCCGCCTCCGAGCGGTGCCCAGGAGGGCTTCTCGTCGTCTTCAATTCAGCCTATTTCGGTCCCGTCTCAGCATTATGGTGCTGTTACGCCAACTCCGGGAAACCCGGTTTCAGTGCGGTCATACCCCACCCTGCAACAAGCATACGGCTCCAATCCGCCTTCTGCTGTTGGTCCATACCAGCCGCAGGCGAGGACCCTCACCATCCCTTCCGGTCAACTTGCGCCTTCTTACCCTAACACCCGATCGGCTAGCCCACCACCCCCCTCTGGATCAGGGGAAGACCCTTCGCAATTGCGTTACTGGTCAAGGGAGAGATAGAACGCTTAGAAGCAGGACGGTGTTATCAAATAGAATTTTGGCACTGGACATTCCATACTCTGATTCTCGCTGAGCATTCTGTTTTTTGTTTTTGTTTTTGTTTACAACAATCGCTCCATTGTCGTCGCATCCTCATCGCTACTGTTTTGCTTGTCCTGTCCGTCCCGCACGTGTATTGTAACTGCGCCCACTTATAATCCTGCCGTGATCCGATTGTTCGTGCAGCGTGCTTCACGGAGTTGTTTTTTTTTTTTCGCTGTATTATGGGCTGACTTTTTCACAATGCGTCGGCGATCGGGCCTTGTATCAGGTTTGAGCGCCAACGACAATCAGGGCTGAGCGCTGAGCGGCAGCCATGTAACAACACTCGGTGTAGTTCCCTCTACCGTGCCTGTTGGTGTTCGAAGCACACCGCTGCCTCTTGCACCTGATGACGAAAATTAAAAAGTTGCGGTTGTGTGTAGTAATACATGATCATGTGGACCTTGCTTCTGGATTGCCTGGGCACACGGGAGTGGGTCCAAAACGCCCCATATCAAATGTGTGGACACGAGGTCGGCGGAAGGTCGTATTGCTGTGCATGGCAGGCCGTGGCACTGCCAGCACGCCCCTCTGCACGACGAGATGAATGGAAGTGAAGGCTCGCGCCAAGAAAAACGGTCCCTTCTTTATTTCACGGTAGCCAACCCCCGTTTGATGCGACATCTGGCGGAGTCCGTGGCTGGAAGACGCGCTGGCTTAGAGGCGAAAACAAAATAACAATAAAGAGGATTATTGCACGCACTCGTAGGGTTCACTCGCAATCTCTGCACCGGGTACCACCTCTCTCGACAGCTTCAAGAACAATACGCAAGAATGAGAAGGGTGCCAGCATCACATGCCGTGCCGGTCTGATCCTTATCGATGAATTTCAATTGCTCGCGTTCTTACTGGGCATGGGGAACGTGGGCTCGATGGCCGCTCTGCACGTAATGGTGAGCGACATGATCATCAAGAACACTAATGGCTCGTACGTCTTTCCCCCTGGTGATCCGACGGCAGGCGAGCGTGGATTACTGCACTAGACAGCTAAAATCATAATAAATGACTGTTCCACGCTGTCGCAAAAGGATAACGCCACGATCAACCCCCTCAGATATTAGGAGGTTCGGGACACGAGGCATAACAATCGTGCTGAGGTCCTATCCCCTTTTTTTTTTTCTTTTTGTAATTTCAGTCAGTATTTCTGGATATGATCGAGGTCGAAAGGTTCGTACTTGGTCGATGCAAAGAAAATTGTGAGCGTCTGTGTGCCGCCGCTCGCACTCGAACCAAAAATCGGCATACGTTCCCTTGAACCGAACAACATAAGAGGAGGCGAGAAGGCATACGAACGATGATGTCTACCTTGCAGGGGACAGAGCCAAGCATTAGGAAGAGTACACACGTCCTTGGATCATGGTATTGAAACATTACACGAGCCTCAAACATCTAAGCAAAGAGTTGAGGTGCTGACATGTTGGAAAGAAGCAAGCCTTGCTGATTTGGGGGGGAAGGAAACCCGTGACCAACGCTCAGGTTCACGGGCATTTCCGTGTCTACGTGTCTCCGAATCAAGAGATCAAACACTTGTCTGTAGAGG
>JBBPQD010000158.1:0-17852 GCA_038092355.1 Caloboletus inedulis
GGCTCAACTGACGGTCAACTGGGTCGATAGGACCAGTTGAAATGGTCATAGGCGACGACGGCACGACAGGCGTCGTGCATCTGGCAACGCGTGGTGCAAGGAGACCAGACGAGAAAAAGGCAGAATATGTCGCCATCGCGCGCGTGGTCGAGGATGGTGGACAATAAGAAGTTCAACTTTCAATTTCCACTTTAAATAATCATTGTTACATAATCGGGATGGATTCAGAAGATGTCACGTGTGTGAGTAGATATGGCTTGACGATGCATTGTATAGTATCCGTACCTTCTGCTCAACATGTTTTTCATTGTAAGTCAGCTTTGTTTTCTCGATATGTCGTGTCGTCAATAGGCCTTACAGAAAGAACTAACCCACACAATACTTCTGCACCCGTCCTACTTCGGTCCTCGGATGCTCCAATTCTTGGAGTCCAAGCTGTACGCAGATGTCGAAGGCACATGCTCAGGAGCATTTGGATACATCATAGCCGTCGTTTCTATCCTCGATATCGGAAAAGGAATGGTCATCAGTGGGAGCGGCCAAGCCGAGTTCATTACGCGGTATCGCGCCATTGTGTTCAAGCCGTTCAAAGGTGAAGTGGTGGATGGTGTGGTCAACAATGTCAACAAGGTGTGTAGATCAGCCACGGTTCCGTGTATACCGTCTTTCTGAGATGAAGCTATAGATGGGGTTCTTCGCGGATGTAGGGCCGTTGCAGGTTTTCGTTTCGCATCAAGTAAAAACCTTGGCCATCCCTGCCGCCTTAATTTTCTTACTGTGCCTTTAGCTTATACATCCAGACATGAAGTTTGACCCCAACTCAAATCCACCGTCGTTCGCATCCGAAGATCAGGTATGAGACACATAACTTCTTTTTCTATCATTCATCAGGGATACCGGCCATTGTTACCAGATTATCGAGAAAAATACTCGCGTCCGGCTAAAAATCGTAGGTACCCGTGTCGACGCGACAGAAATTGTGCGTCCTCTATTCATATCCGACTACCCACGTTTACACCCTATAGTTTGCCATTGGAACCATCAAAGAAGATCATCTTGGTGTTATAGACTGAGTTCTATCGCCAGTTTTCCTTCTATATCCTCGTCATTTGATCTGTTAGGGTTACGCTCTCGTCTGATTCTAGTTCTAAAAATGCTCCTGTCCATGCGTATGTCGTGCTTCTATGGGCCATACTTGATATTGTTACTTTCAATTACGCGGGCTGGGACAGCCCAGCTTGCTTATCTAGTGCAGAGAATAGGCAGCACCACTTCCTCCTTCCTCCTTTTCTCGATCTACGGTCTGATGATGTTTGGACCAGTCAAGTGGAAGGATCCTGGCTATTCGGTGGAAGCACTGCAATTCCTGAATTAAACATTCTAGCTGCTCTGGATAGGCGAGTTCGATTGCCAAAGTAATTTGCTTTGGGCCCTCTGATGCATTTTGATGGACGAAAACCGTTGTTATTAGTCGCTGACTTGGTGCAATAACCAACTTGTTTGGAGTCTTCTGTCACCGTTGTAAACTTTGAACTCGCTCAAAGAAGTTTCAAGATTTCAATCAAGCCAAGATGTACGTCCTGCAGAATGACGAAGTAATGCACACAGACCGGAACTAATGCGCAAGTAATGTAGACCGACGTTGACCGGTCTCACATACTTGGTGAGGATTTACAATTGATGTCTGAATCATATCAAACGAAAGGAAACAGCCAACTGCAAAGGCTTTCCCGTGCTCGTCGAGGGAAAAATCATATCCTTGTATAAATAATTCTGCCGGCCGGGCTTTGCTCGAGGCAACCCTCTAGAAACCGAGTTGTGGTCACATCAGTGAGTGATACAGCTGTGTCTGCATCCATTCACTGTGGCCCGGATCAGTATAACGACCGCAGTTGATTGGAGACCTCGCCGATAGTATCGCCGATGTGACAGGGGAGGATTTTCCGCTGGGTGAACCTATCTGTGAGCTTGCGGATCTCTTCTCTTGTGTACCCTTGACCAAGTTTCTCATTCATGTGAATTACTATCTTCTTGACTCGTCGGATATGAACCGATGATGAGAGCATGCAGCATCTGTTTAAATTCGTCGGTTTCAATTTACAACTCCGCTATCCTGTGAAAGTTGCACGTTCTATCGGAGCAAAAAGGCTGTAGTTATACTACAGGGCGTTCCCAAAAGGATCTAACCTGGTTCACTAACAGAAAGATCAATCCCATCTACGACAGTAGCAACGAATTGCATATTCTTTGACGTCGATCTGTGCTCAACCCCGTAACGAGGAGCGCTCTAGCAAGTACTAGCATGCCGCCCTCGTACCCCAGGTGCCAGGTTTCATTTTACCCCGGGCCTGGGGTCGTGTTAGCGTCGGCAAAGGCTGGGTCGGGTGAAGGGAAATGATGGGCTGAGTGTCAGTAATGTCAAGTGATCATGACCGCACACACGATAGAAGTTTCGGTTTCTCGACACATGGAGCTACGTGCGCTGAACCCTCAATTGAACTCTCGCCCCAAGTCAGGCGGCGTTTAGGAGAACCAAACTCTTCTATTCAATCACTGGTATCCTTTCATCCAGTTTGGTGTGGATGGGGGCGACTGCTGAGACACAGATCTAGATCTATTTGGCATTTCAAATTCACCAATTTCGGTGGGTCGATCAACCCAAGCACATATGGCTGGGTCTCATGATCTCAATTCCCTAAAGATTGCCACGTTCGTTGGGATACATGTTTGCTTGATGCAGGTTCATTTATATTTCCACCTTTGTGCACATGCTGTCGGATCGCCTGACCATTCTCTTCGTATGGTCTCCTTGCTGCCATCATTGCTAATTATACAACGCTTCCGCAAGACTCTATAAAAGATCTCCTCGCAGAAAACATGGGACCAGATCATCACAGGTTGTGGGTTGCTGAAGAATTGCGACACCGATGTCCTCTGTTCTCGCTGCTGCCCTTCTCGGTGTCGCGGTCGTTCAGGCCTCGCCTGCCCTCTTTGGGAGGCAGTCGATCACTGCGCTGGCGACGGCGCAGATTGATACCTACACTCCATACACGTATTATGCGAGTGCTGGATACTGTACCCCTTCTCAGACGCTTGCATGGGACTGTGGAAGTACGTCCATTTGAAGCGCTAGCACGGGCGATCCGCGAGACGCTGACTCACTCCCGTTCAATCAAGCCAACTGCAATGCCAACCCTGATTTCAAGCCTATCGCGTCTGGTGGTAACGGTGACTCCGTTCAGTACTGTAAGTCACTACCTTGATACGTGAGGGGCTCAACTTGACTTGGATTGTCTTTGAATGCGCAGGGTACGTTGGATATGACCCCAACCTCCAAAGCGTGATTGTCGCCCACCAAGGAACGAACCCTTCAGAAATGTAAGCCCTAATTTTAGCTGTCGTGTGTCGTCATGTACTTTTTCTCAAATTGTTACCTTTCAGGGAGTCCCTCGTCACGGATGCTGATTTCTTCCTGACAAATCTGGACTCTACGCTCTTTCCAGGACTTAGTTCTGACATCGAAGTCCATAATGGGTTCGCGGATGATCAAGCGAGGTATGGGTTGCATTGCGTTCCCATCTACCCACTTACATCGTCATGGTAGCACTGCCACAGAGGTACTCGCTGCTGTGCAACAAACCATGTCACAGTATGGCACAACATCTGTAACCATGGTCGGCCACTCTCTGGGTGAGTATCTCCGGACATCGTGATACGCTTCTTGGGGATTGATTGAAGGGAATTCACGCACTGATACCATCGTTGTCCTGTAGGTGCGGCTCTCTCGCTTCTGGACTCGGTGTATCTCCCACTTTGGCTACCCGCCGGAACAACCTTCCAGACCATTGGTTACGGTCTCCCTCGTGTCGGTAACCAAGCATTCGCCAACTACGTGGACGCCAACTTGCACTTGACTCACATCAACAACGAAGAGGACCCCATTCCAATCTGCCCTGGCATGTTCTTGGACTTCGTCCACCCCTCCGGAGAGGTACACATCCAGGACTCGGGCGAGTGGGCAGCATGCCCCGGTACGTCCTTCCTACCTTCCATGTTGAACTTTCTGGACGACTAACAAGCGTCTTAACAGGCCAGGACAACCCAAGCACACAATGCATAGTCGGTGACGTACCTGAAATCTGGGATGGCGACCTCAGTAACCACGATGGCCCTTACAACGGAATTACGATGGGCTGCTGAATGAGACTTTGGACTTTGTTGCGGCTAAATTACGCTGGCGTATTTATTGGGCTTCTTTTGCATGAACTGGGGAGGTCATTTTCAGCGATTATTTATCTTTCTGAAACAGATTTCTTTCAATTTTATCTTCTCCTCGAGGCTTCGAGGATTGTACTACAGAGCTTTTGAACTAGCTATTTGCGAGTTCCAAGCAACTTGCCAAGCAAGGAAGGTGCGGGTGGAGGAATGACGTCATGCGGCTGACAAAGGCTTTTCTCTCCACTGACAATCCCAATCCCGGCGGTGTTTGGATGTTCCTCTGCTCATTCATTCTCATGATAGGCTATCCATCCCAAATTCCAGCAGACACCCTTTGACGTGTAGCCTCCGTTTACGTGCAGCAATGTCTGTGCATCCCCACAGCAGCAGCGAACGCGTTGGCCGCACCTAAGGCTATTGTTTGTTCCAGATACCCCTCTCGGTCCTCACGTGCATAGCATTTCTGCACCGAGTTGACACTGGCCCGCCGGTCACTGAATGATGCTCGTTGTGGGGATGGCTCACGTTCAGTGGACTTCCTGGTGTACGCAGAGCATGTCACAGAGCGCTGCGGGAACGGCCACGAAGATAACTGAGATATCTTTGCTGCGTGTGTGTACACGCTGCAGTTAACACGAACGTGGCCAGTCGAACATCTGCTTGTATGCGGTTGGGCGATTGCGTGCCATTTATGGATAGACGAAGAACGGCCGCGGGTAAGGCAGACCATTGTAACCAATGTCCATATTGGACATCGATCGCGCAGGCAATATTCACGCAGTTACCCTGGTAACTTTGACAGCTGAATCATTGTTGATTGATCATGTCTACTCGATTGTTGGGCCCGTCAGCCGAATAGACAACAGTCACAAGTTCAGTGTTGGGGTGTTGCCACAATCAATGCGTGTATGCGCTTCCTTGTAGCACTAAACGTTTCCCCTTCCTCGGTCGGTCTCGCACTTTCGCCACAGCTCTTGTTCCGCTCATCAGGACCTCTGATGCCACCCGTGCATAGCATCCCTACATTGACTTGACAGTGATCAATATTGGTATCAGCATTGGTCAATGGATGATACTCATTGTAGGAATGGCTCACGTTCAGTGGATATTGTGTGTGCAGAGCGCATGGAGACTGAGGACTCAAAGGTGGAAATGACTGGTGACGTTTACTGTGCACAGAGAGAGCAGACATTGTGTTGTTGTGGGCAAACTTTCAATCGAACAGACCCGACGGTCTAGTCTCACGTTACGTTCAGCATGCTAAACAGATGAATAATACTTGCCGTAGAGATGGTGGTCGGAGGAGTGTTGCCAGTGACCACTGGGGCTACTTGGCCGGCCAAGTCTCCAAACGCAGGAATCCAGCTTTTGCTGTTGGCGAGTATGTTCGTCAGAGGCTAACTCTGCAAGTTAGGTGCTAATGGATAGCAATAAGTTACTATTTGATACTGACATACTCACCGAAGTGGCTGCCGATCTTCGAAAGGTCTTCAATTGGCATGTCATCACAGGACTCGCTATATACTTTGTCCCGACAGCGATCAGCTGTAGTGCACATCCTACTGTCGTCGGAAAACGTGTCGTACTGAACCTCCGAGTGATTCAATCGTGGCTTTACGCAACACGTGGTATCAACTTTGAAGTCAACAGACGAGTGTGCGGACAACAACTCACGAGGCCCCGCCACGCTAGACACAGTTGTCGGTGTGCTGAGAGACGGCCCGGTTTACTCACAGTGTCGTCTTGCCCTTTCACACCTTCATGTACTAGTTCATGTACGCCTGTGAACCGTCACAATTCGAACGCTTCGACCTGAACTCACCAGAGTCACCGTGCACATGCCCTAGGCTAGATCTGGTGTAATCGATCACCTCGGTGGCCGAGTACGTGTCATTCATCGCACACGTTCGTTAGCCCCCACGTGTTTCCGTGCCACACAGGGCACTGCTAATTGGGGCCCGCGCACCTAAAACCGTCGACAGGAAAGACGGGGAAACGAGAAACTTTGCACTCGCCTGTAAGCGCATTTGCGAGTTCGGGGAAGCGGCGGGGCACAGGAGCTCCTTGCCCTTGACGAGTCCTGGCCTACACAGGGTAACCTACCCCAATAGTACAGAAATGATTCTACATTTGAAGATTCAAATTGCCATGATCCAAAACCATGTCTGTGGGACGAATGAAAGGTAAGGCGGAGGGTAAGGCGTCTCTACCGATCTTCAAGCTTGATACCAAGTCATTCATTCATGTCCGCCATCGACCAATCGTTACTCATGCTCCACAGACGATTCCAAGAGCAAGTTCCTTGCGTCAGTAGCATTCAGCGTTTCCTTCAGTTAGTGGGAATCATGATAGCTGCGATCGATATAGGACTCAAGCGTCGTTCGCAGCCGAGAAGTCCCAGAGGAGCCACATTGTTGCATGTGGGAAAGGAAAAGAATACCGTTTAAGCGGTGTTTTTTGTCATGTCACAGGGGAGCGGATAAGGACATTGCAGATCAATATCTGAGTGATGCACCGTATAAGGATCAATGAATACGCCGTGATCAAAGTTTCTTGGTCTCGCCAGCTAAAAAGGAAAGATCACGCATGGGAGTTGAAAAAGCTGAATATATCCTGAGTTGAAAGGTATGCGAGGACTCACAGTGGGAAATTCACTCCCTGGGGCTGGTAAGAGGGACGACAGAGCATCTAATGTTGCATGAGGGTCTGTTACCACTTACACCTCTTGACCTCCCACACGTTCTGACTAAAAGATTAAATGGGAGCCGCCGCCCATGTGTTTTATAACTCGACCCAGGACCGTCGGTGTTTTGTCGGACCGATCGCCTTCTCCCTATGTGATCAGTAAGCTCAACGACGTTGAACAGATACCAAGACATGAATATTGCAAACACGTGTTAGAGATCTTCCTATCGATTTTGTTTTGAGACGGTAGGGCGGAGCGCAAGCTCGTTTCGTTTATTGGCTAATGTCTGGCTAGCCGCGGAAGAAACTCAATTTACCTGGATAGTCATTCGTGGTAAGGTCGATACGAGGTGTCATTGTCATTAGACATCTATCCTTCGCCAGTGCGACAGTAAAACTGGGAACTGCAACGCGTCTCGCGCCACGAAGCAAATCACTGATTCCGCTGATGCGAATGGAAGGGTCGCTCTTCCTTCATTCAGTCTTTCTTGTCTGAAAAATACCTTGGGGGATGAGAGAAATCCATATGAAGATGGACCATTACGACAGAGGGAGGAAGCAACAGGTTGAGGAAGTCAAGTGAAAACCGCAATATTCATAGTCAGATCTAAAAAAACATCACCAAAAACTAGGAAGAAAAGTTGGAATAATAACGGTAACATCAGAAAGGAGATTTATTTGTACTTACTTATGCAAGCGAATTTGTTTCCTAGAAATGTGAGATCAAGCGGGAACAATCCAATCGATGAAACGCATCAAAATTGGGCATGTTCATCACCCTTCATCCTTTTCATCACCATCCATTTTTGCACTCTTCCACCAGGGCAAAGGTCCTAGTCCCTGTTCGGCTATCGAGCACTGCATCACACCATCAGTATCTCTCGTCCGCTCATTGCTTCAAAACTTACGATGATGGTATACGGCGCCCTCCGCGCCTCGCGTTTAATCACAACGCCTTCCGCAGCCTTGGGAGGACCAGGCTCATCGTCATAAAGTTCGTCTGCCTCGACGCGAACGCGGACGATCTCCCCTTGATCAATGTACATGCGATCTGCTGTGGCGGACTCGAGGAGCTCGTGCGATGTCGTTGCTTCAGACTCTGGCAACCAGAAATGCGCACGTTCATTTGGGTCACTATAAGTGTGAGAACGTGAGGCGAGGAGCAATGGCAAAGAGGAAGCAACGTGGCGCATACAAAGCGGAAGGCTGAGGGAGGTATGCAAGAGGGATATACATATCGTCGAAGAAGCCGACGCTTACTGGTATTTATGAGCCTGGGCGTTCGTATTAGGCACGGAAAGACGCACGTCGTATTCCCTCTTCATCAGAGGATTTAACCTTGGCGAGTATCACCTCAGACGCAAAGGGTCTAAAGACGACCATGCGAAATTTTGCTGCACACATGGGTCAGATGAGAAAGGCAATGGTCGAGAGACAATGGTGAGGACTTTTATACCAGAGGCATCCGTCCCCATATCGAACCTTTCCCTCTCCGACTTCAACGAGGTCAAACACGCAGATACACAGACCGACGTCGTGCAGGACCCTATTAGCATATTTCTTGTTGATCTCGTCCGTGATCGCTTGGTGAGGTGGGGTGCCGAAGTTGGCAGGCAAGACGGGGATCGTGTCCTAGAAACCTCAGTCAAAGTTGGGGTGAGAAAAAGAGAGATAGATACCTTTATGATGGAAAGTACGAACATGGTTTCAGCGACGACAGCTTTCTCGCATGGCTGGTTTCACCTCCGAGCTGCAGCGCCGGATGGATCGATGACGGGATCGTCACGTGACCTGACCAAAAAAAAATCAGTATGCCTCTCGGATTGTGTAGAACTTTAAACTCTGGTGGTTTAGACACACTTTTTTTTGCCTTCCATAGACACGATGACGACTTCGTCACCGGCCACGGCGAGCAGCTCTTCATCATCCTCGAGTCTTCTTCCCGCAAAATCATGGCAACATTTCGTCGCTGGCGGGTGAGTTGATCACGCTGTACTCTTTAAAACGCCAGCTCATACACTCGAATCAGTTTCGGTGGGATGTGCGGTGCTATTGTTACCAGTCCATTTGACGTCGTCAAGACACGTCTCCAATCGAGTCTGTTCAGGGAAAAGCATGCTTCAGTCAGCATAGCTGGTGGTGGGGTAGCTACCGTCCCCCATCGCGGTGGGGGCTTGCTGTGGAATTTTGTGGAGACTGGTCATATCCTTTGGTACGTTCGACCCTTCCCTTCCCTGTCGCTCTTCCAGACTCACAAAGGCAATATGCATGTGTACCATCTGCCCCTCTTCTATTTTTAACAGTGATATCTACCGCAATGAGTCTCCTCGCGCACTGTTCAAGGGTCTTGGTCCGACACTGGTCGGTGTAATTCCCGCACGTTCGATCAATTTCTTCACCTACGGGAACGGAAAGCAAATCATCGCCAATAATTTCAACGAAGGACAGGAGAACTCATACATCCATCTCGCTGCTGCAGCCATCGCAGGCATCGCCACAGGCACTGCGACGAACCCTATCTGGGTCGTCAAAACTCGGTTGCAGCTCACCGAGGAACGGCGGCATGTCGCTTTGGGTACTGGATCCACGCCTGGAACGTTATCGAGTATAACTCCAAACGCGGCAAGGGGACCGGCATCGAGAATCGTAGGCGGGAGTTATGCAATGATTAAGCAAATATTCAGGGAGGAGGGCGTTCGCGGATTTTACAAGGGCCTCAGTGCAAGCTATCTCGGTGTCACCGAAGGTACCATCCAGTGGGTCCTCTATGAGCGGCTGAAGCGGCTCTCTGCGGATACGCAGGGTCGGGGTGGTGTTGCGGAGTGGTTCGGTATGCTCGGTAGCGCGGGGACCGCCAAGTGTGTTGCCAGTTTGATCACATATCCTCATGAGGTACGTCTAGAGTGATACATTATATCGTCGTTTCTGTTCTGACGATGTCCCCCGTGACACCAAGGTACTACGGACGCGGCTACGACAACCACGCGTCAATGGAGTCCTTAAATACACCGGCCTCTGGCAGACGTTGCGAACTGTCATCGCAGAAGAGGGTGCGCGGTCGTTGTATGGAGGACTCAGCGCCCACCTTATGCGTGTCGTACCGAACGCGGCGGTCATGTATTCGATATACGAAGGCGTGCTTCGCTGGGATTAAGGATCTGGCCTCGAGCTAATGTAGTTCTTGCCCGCATTCCATACCCTCTTCGCCCACGCTCTACCTCCATCGTCATTTACGGACTCTGGGTTTCCGCGGCCACGGCACCATCTAGATTTAACTTTACGATGTCATTAATACGATTCACACTATATGCTTCTTGACACCCAGTACCCCACCCCACATACTTAGTGTTTTTTCATGACGCTGTCATTATTGTCGTCTCACACCTGTACTGTAGCCCACACTTACCGTTACCCACAAGATTACACCACTCCGACACCTGGATGCGGCCTGTAGTCTGACATGGAATCAGTTATCGTATACCCTCAACCACACACCCAACCTGCAACACCAGCTGGTCCATTCCCCACTGCCCCACGATGCTCATCCCCACAGGCCATCCATCCTCCCCAATCCCTGCGGGAACAGTAAGTGCAGGTAACCCGGCGAGCGATGCAGGGACAGTCATCACATCCTGCAAGTACTCGTCCATGCTCGACGAATCACGCTCCTCCCCACGGCCGTTCTGTTTCTCTGCAAGACGCGGCGCAGTGCGGATCGCAGAAGGGTGCAGCAGGACGTCGACTCCATCGGCGGGTAGGACAGACTCTGGATGAGCAAGGTGAACGCACGGATGGCGGAATACCCTGTTAAAGTCGGCCTTGATGTACGCACGCACACGCTGGGCCTGCAAAAAGTAGTTATCGAACGCGCTACGCCGTAATCCGTCAGATTCGTTGCTCATCATGACGAGTGTGCCGGGTGGCACTCACTCGGCGGTCAGGGCATACGTCCCTAACAGTATCCGTTTTTGGACCTCCCGACCAAACCCTGCAGATCGCGAGTGGGCATACACGCTGCTTGGTTTCGAGCGGGACGCTCCAGAAGGATGTGGAACGCGGAGACCTGCCAGTGACAACGAGGGTGAGCATCATCACCTACCCCGGACGTGCGTCGTTGAAAGAAGTGAAAAAGCAGAACGGACCATACTGAATCCCATCAAAACGAGCAAGGTTACTAGACGCTTCGGCACTCGCAATAACGTAGTATGCACTCAGGGCATACTGCGTCGCCGGGAGAGAGACAGGCCGGACGAATGCACCGGCGTTTTTGAGGTTCCTGACGATGGTGCGCAAGGCGCTGGTAATATTGGGTTCCAATTCGAGAGGGAAGTACTCCTATAAGTCAAAAACAGTGGATCGGAATCAGCGGACCGGGAAGAGAGTGGAGCATGACTACCTGAGGTATCCCGATCCTGAGACCATCAAGACTGTTGGTTTGAACGCTGCAGGAATCTTGTAGGAGGCATGATTCTACGATTGAACTTGCCCTCTTCCTGAGTTCAGGTGATGCAGCTGTTGGGTCGCGTACATCGTATACTGAGGCAACGTCTAGAAGGTACTCGTGAGCGCAAGAAAGTTCAATCAGAACTCAACACGCACCGAATACCTTCTTGACAGTATCGACAGACTTGGCAAGCACGCCTACACAGTCGAGGCCATCTGCGAATGACACGACACCCCATCTAGATTCCTTGAGTCCTGTCACAGCAAGTCATGTACAAGGAGACATCTTCACCGACCTACTGATGAGACCGTATGAAGGCTTGAGCCCTACGACACCACAATACGAGGCAGGCAACCTCACGGATCCACCTGTGTCAGTTCCCAAGGCGCTTGGAATTGCATGTCAACACGACAGCGGTCGAGAGAGACAGCGAGACTACACACGCAGTACACATTCCAGCTGCAACACTTGCCGCGCTCCCACCTGAGCTACCACCCGCGCACCTGCGCTCGCGTTCCGACCACGGAACGTTATGCGTGTGAGCGGGCTGATATGGATTCACGACCGGGCCGTGAATAGAGTTAACATTGAGGGATCTGCGTAGACGTCTGTTCAGCCATCCGTTGCACGGGTTGGTAGTCGAGGGACGGGACACACCCCATGCCAAACTCGTCGCAGTTGGCTTTCCCGATGATTTGGGCACCCGCGTTACGAAGGAGCTCCACGGCGGTCGCATCGAATGGTGACGTATACTCTGCATGACCATGATCTTCGTCGACCTCACAAACGGAAAGAGGACGACGCACCTGCCAGCATGGCGGAAGAACAAGTCGTCGGAAGGGAAGCCGTACAGATGTTATCCTTTATCGCTAGGGTCATTCCATGGAGTGCTCCGTCGTGACGAGTAGTATAAGGGGTTTTGGAGATGTGAACGAGCGCATTGACAGTGGTATTAAGGTGTTCGATGTCCTGAGTTGTGCAAATGGCACGTCTCTGGAAGATGGCGTTTGGAGCATTTCCGGATGCCATGCAACGCGTCGAAGGCTCGAGTACACGCATGTGACGACGCAAGGGCGGACGCATAGTTGTCTTGCTTGACCTCCGTCCAGCCTGTAAGTACGAGGAACGATTGCGACTGACTTAAAGTAGTGGTTCAGACTCAGCGGCAACTTTGATTTGCTCTGATATAATGTAACTATGTAGTCTGATCTCAACATTCCGCAACTTGCTTGACCCGCGCTATTATTGAATGCTGAAGCTGAAGCTGGGCTTCGTGCACGAGATGCGATGATCCGATACTAATCGATCAGAAGCCACAGCGCCGCATTGCAACCGCATGCTGGATTGTTCGGCTCCTAGCTTCGTCCACTACCACCTCTCACCTCTCGGTCATCGTATACTCACCAGCTTCACCTATAACACCACAAATACAGTCAATCCGCTTCAGAGTATGAATCCAAGCGCGTATGTACATTTATTGCCTTCATAATTTCGCTGGGAATGTGTTGAACATATTTCTAGAGCGAAAAGGATCGCAATCAAAGGTAGGATTGCAATGCTGGACCTTAGACCTTCCGGCGCATCCGAATCTTTCTTTCAGACATCGAACTATGCGCTCAACCACGGCGCAAACTCCTGGGTGCGAAGGGATACTACGTCCAATTTTCCGTAGGCGATACCTCGCAGTCGACGAATAGCACAAAGGAAAATAAGGAGCGCACTTCTTGGGATAACATTTTCCATTTGTGGGTACATGTCCTTTGCTTTACGCCAGAGAACTGAGCGTTGTCAGTGACGGGGACGAGCATTCCGTCCTCCTCGTAAAGGTTTTCCAGGGGGACCGCATCGGAAATGACGAACTAGTTGGAAGTCTCATTGATACCATCGGCGGGGTAGTGGGAAAATTGAGGGATGGCGGTACGAAGACGTCCCCTATCACACGTTCTACTGATGCGATCTCTCCGATCAAAGTGCTGGAAGAGACTCTTGCCGAGGATAGATTCGATGGGGCCCGTCTTTCAGGGATTACGATCGAGTTTACGTTGACCGCTGAGCCAGATGGGGACGTTAATGCAGACGAACGGCAAACCACAGCCGCCCTCACTAGGGCGAACACAGCAGTCATCGACTTCCTAGGTTCTGGGGCCGATATTGGCACACAGGTCGTGACCGGGGCACAGACATTCGAGACTACGTGGGGCGTGCTGTTGAAGAGGATGGCGCTCTTTAACACGATTGTGGCTGATATCGCAGAGGTATTTGGTACTCAATGTCTCGACTCTCTCGCGATCTCAATGCCACACAGATTCAACCGTATACGTCGCTGGCTTGGTCCGTTATATCGGCTGTGAGCCAGGTGTGTCTGTTGCTCGATATTCATACCATCACTGATCACTGGGCTACATTTCATACAGGTACTCGTCAATCAGCAAAACCGCGACGATCGGGTCATTCGCTTAGCAGGCATGTTGAGCGACGCGTTTACCTTCGTTCACGATGCCGAGTCCTTGAAGGCAATCAAGGCACACATGAAGACTATCACGCTTCTGATCCAGCAAGTGACGGAGTGTGGATACTTCATCGCCGAATACACCAAGCCAAACAGCTTCTGTCAGTCATGTCTGCTTCACAACGCCACCGTCTAATCTTCCTATTTAGTGCTTCGAACGGCGAAATTGATGTTGTCTGATGTCGACGCAAGGATCACGAATTACGAAAACAAGTTGCGAGAACTCAAGACCGCATTCTTGGAGGGAGTTGCAGTACAGACAGAGATCACCGTCGTTCGTTTGATGAATGTAGTGGAGCATATCGGTAGGTTCGAACTGTTGAAAATGCGGTCGGATGACGGACCTGGAAAACAGCGGAATCGAACGACCTGAGCGACATGCCCTATGCGCGCGGCGCTAGCTGTACGAAGGATAAGGGATGTCTGCCAGGGACGCGCCAGTCTGTCATCACAGACCTTTATGAGAAGCTCAACAATCCCAACGAGGATGCGCCACGGGTGTGTCTCCTCACCGGCGTCGCTGGATCAGGCAAGTCTTCGGTGGCTCATTCGATCGCTCGACTGTGTCGCGAGCAGGGGCGGCTGGGCTCGTCGTATTGCTTCGCCAGGACTGACGTCACCACGCGGAATCCGACAAATCTTTTTAGCACTATCGCGCGTGACCTCGCTGATCGCGACCCGCAGTACAAGTCCGCCCTTTGTGGGGTCGTGAAAGACAATCGAGCGCTTCGCACGTCGACATCGCCGTCGGAGCAAGTGGAGAAGTTCATCATAGAACCTAGCAAGAACCTCCACCCTATCGGTCCACTAGTCGTCGTCATTGACGCCCTGGACGAAAGTGGGGATGAAGCTAGTCGGCTACCACTTCTTGATATCATCTCGCAACAGATCGCTGACTATAAATTCCCATCCAATCTTCGCTTCCTCATTACTGCTCTTCCAGAGAATGACGTCCTCGACATGCTTTCGACTGGTTCACGCATTATCCATAAACATCTCGGGGATGAACCACCGGCCGAGGTCGACGAAGATATTGGAACGTTTATCTATCACTCCCTCCAACGCCACACCGAACTCGAATCTTCCTGGCCGAACCAGGAATGGTGTCGGCTCCTTGTCCAGCACTCCCAACAGCTTTTTCAGTGGGCATCCACCGCCTGTATGTTCATCCGAGGGCAAGGTTCTAAAGGGACCTCTATACCCTCCCGGCTTAGGATACTGGTACAAGCCAGCAACAGTGCCGACGGTAACCGTCTAGATGAACTATACAAGACAATACTAGGCCAGCTTTTTACCTTGGACGTTTCCCGAGATTCGTTTCGTGAGGTAATGGCCGTCGTGCTTGCGCTCAAGGAACCGCTATCCCTCACTTCCCTGTCCGCCCTCTTCGGTTCGAATGAAGATCTGAATGTCGGAGATATCCTCAAACCCCTGGGGTCACTGCTCGATGGAGTGCTTGATGAAGAGAAGCCCATCCGACCACTTCATACCTCATTCTATGACTTTTTAAAGGACCAAGGTCGCAGTTCAAGCTTGTTCTATGTCGACATCCGACCCCAGAATCATCTCTCCCTCGGCTGTGCATTGCTTGCATGCATGCGAAACAGGCTCAAGTTCAACATCTGTAACCTCAAGGACTCCCGACTCAACACTGCTGTCCCTGACCTACAGAATCGGGTGAACGAGGCTATCCCCCCCCACCTGGCATACTCTTGCCACTACTGGATGCAGCATTTGCAACATGCCAGCCATACTCCAGACTTGTTGAATGAGGTCACTCTCTTCTTCAAGGACTTCTTCCCCTACTGGCTTGAAGCCATCAGCCTTCTCTCCTCCATCTCCCCATTGTCATCCATCCTAGCTGCCATAGAGAACTGCACCATCCTGACAAAGTGGGCCAAGGTGAGAGGAATTATTGGTGGTGGGTTGCAAGTACTAAAAAAGATGTTTCCAGGGTGAAGAGGTTGCCAATCTAGCATCAGAGGCATCCCAATTCATCCAAGTGTTTGCTCCTGTCCTCAAAGAATCCACCCCCCACCTCTATCTATCAGCTATGCCCCAGACTCTCTCCAGCTCTCCACTTTGTGACCTCTGGCTTGACCACCTTCAAAAGCATGCCTTGGTCACCTCAGGGCATCCATTGAGTTGGCCATTACAGGTTCATACCATGCAAGGACACACAGATGCAGTCATGTCTGTTGCCTATTCACCTGATGGCTCTCAGATTGTCTCTGGCTCAGCAGACAACACCATTAGAGTTTGGAATGCATCCACTGGTTACCTTGTGACAGGTCCATTTGAGGGGCACACAAATAGAGTGTTGTCTGTTGCCTATTCACCTGATGGCTTTCACATTGTCTCTGGCTCAATGGACATGACCATTAGAGTTTGGAATGCACTCACTAGTCAGCTTGTGGCAGGTCCATTTCAAGGGCACACAAGTTCAGTCCACTCTGTTGCCTATTCACCTGACGGCTCTCACATTGTCTCTGGCTCTTGGGACAGCACCATTAGAGTTTGGAATGCAACCACTGGTCAGCTGGTGGCAGGTCCATTTGAAGGGCACACAGATGCAGTCATGTGTGTTGCTTATTCACCTGATGGCTCTCACATTGTCTCTGGCTCAGAGGACAGGACCATTAGAGTTTGGAATGCAATCACTGGTCAGCTTGTGGCAGGTCCATTCCAGGGGCATGGAGATTTAGTCTGGTCTGTTGCTTATTCACCCGATGGCTCTCATATTGTCTCTGGCTCAGGGGACAACACCATTGGAGTCTGGAATGCAGTTACTGGTCAGCTGGTGGCAGGTCCATTCCAGGGGCACACAAGCTCAGTCAACTCTGTTGCCTATTCACCTGATGGCTCTCGCATTGTCTCTGGCTCAGAGGACAACACCATTAGAGTTTGGAATGCAATCACTGGTCAGCTTGTGGCAGGTCCATTCCAGGGACACACAGAATGGGTCTTGTCTGTTGCCTATTCACCTGATGGCTCTCAGATTGTCTCTGGCTCAGTGGACAATGCCATTAAAGTATGGAAGGCACGAGATCTTACATTCTTTGTTGATTTATATGAGCAGAATGGCTGGATTCAGTCTTCCAATGGTCTTTGCTTTGGCTTGATTACTCCCTGGAATAGCCATGGCTTATGTCTTCCTACTCATTCTTTAGTGATATCTTCTGACAAAGCATACCACATTTACTTTGATAGTTCTTTGTTTGGGGAGTCTTGGATCACTTGTTGGAACTGATTTCTTAGTTCAGCTCAATACCTATGCTACCTCCTCCTATGTACATATCTTGATACATTCTTGACATGTCCAAGTATGATGGCTCTCCCAACACATCCCACAAGTTTTGCCTTCACAGTAGTGACTCCCCTACCTAAGGAGTGGCCAAGCTTTGATGAACTATCTATGTTCTGATGGGGTTGGCAGGACCTAGCTTGACCTGCAATGCCAACATGCAATCTAGCTGTATCCACTTGATGTAATTTCCCCAACCAAATGGCCATGGGGGTGCTAGACTTTGCTAGGATGGTGAGAATCTTGATAAATGAATATATTTGCCATGTACAAACTCACATTTCAGGATAGTTTCTTTAACAGTAGGAATCTGCAACACAAGGTCAGAGATGGGGATTCCACACAACATGCAGCACATTATTACGCAGATGACATACATACATTCAGTGCGAGGAGAAGGCAAGTAAGCAGACCCCCCAATCCTGTTGTAAGGTTTTTTTGTCTGTGCCATTGCAGTAGATGGCTTGATGAGCCAACAGCCGCACCAGCGACCTACATTCAATGCAAACCATGGGTGTTGGACCTTCAGAAATGATATCCTGACGAAGATCACTCTTTAGATCATCAAAAAGTCACAGGGACTGTCTTATTGCCCTTGGGAGCTAACAATGACAACTGGTTTCAAATCCAACATGTTCTGTCCACGTACTTTGTTCATCTATATGAAGTATAGTATACACAAACTTGACTGC
>JBBPQD010000159.1:0-17729 GCA_038092355.1 Caloboletus inedulis
AGTAATTATATGCTACATTTGTGGCTGTGTTGTAAGAGCATCGGAGTCTGAAATACCCAGATTTGTCGCATGCACTTCATTTTGTGTTGTAACTTGAGGTTCGCTTAAGTTACATTTGGCGAGATTCTCAACTTTGAGAACCCTTATTAACAGTGTATCATAATCGTAAGCCATCATGATGGCCCAAAGCACGTTGAACAGTAGCCGATCTCGCAATGTGGGTTCGAGGTTCCTGTGTTTATGTTTACGGTCACACGAGGTGTTCGCGCACGGCGCCACCGATGAATCTAAAAGTACATATCCTGTACTACAAGTAGCGAAGAACCAACGAGTTATAGGTCCTATCGCCGTTGATACTCACACATCGCCCCTTCAAATCTGATGGCACCAGCACTTTTCTGGGAGAATCCACTCATGGACAAGCATATGTAGCTCGGATCCAGTGGACGACCGCACTGCAAGGTGTGACTCGTCGATAGATCGAGAGCTCTGCATCAAGGGTCCAGTTGATCGTTGATGTGATCCTCGAGGGCTCCAAGCTCCACCCCACACTAACCGTTCTTCAGGAGTTTGATCGCGGACTTGTAACCCGAAATTTACCTATGAACTAGTGATTCCCCGCCGCATTGAGTACAGTCGCAGTCATACAATCACCTCTGGCGGCCCATCATGGTGCATGCGGTGTTGACAGCCAAGCGGAATACTATCACTGACCGAGCCACCGTTGATGATCGTATGCTGTCCGTAAATTCCTTTGAAAAGTTTAATGTCGCGCTGCAGTTTTGCTTTGCTTGGTTACTTTTATCTATAAGTCCCACAAGGGCCGATGTGCACAGCAAGGAAGCCAGTCGCGTACTGATTGTGGTTGACCACCTGTACAAACCTTCAACCTTAGTGCACTGCCAATCAGCGAGTAGACGGACTTGGTCGAGATTCGAGAACTTGGTAATGACCGGTGCCTGACCACCTCAGATGAGCAGTCGCCTCACAATTCCAGTACAAATGCACATTGCCATCTTGGAATCATCAATAGTGCTTCAGAAAACGAGCAGGGTATTATCGATCCAAGTCATATGGTGTCCAATGTCTCCCTCAATTGGCTACTCCCTACAAACCATTTGTTAAATCGAGGATGATCGACGAAGACGGAAATTAAAGACTGTGACTGTTCCTGTGCAAAGTATTCCTGACGAAGGAAAATTTCGGCGTCTTCCCTGGTCCCAAGCCTGCGGCCGAACAATGTGGATATTTCCGGTATGAATGTTGCCGCCGGTATTGCCCTTGAATGCAAATGTCCGCACGTACGGTTAAATAGATGTTCTTGTCGTTTCAACATGACACAGCTCTCGTTTGTGCCTAGGAATGGGACACTACTGTGCGCTACCAAAGCTGTATGAATACGCGCATTCTGTTCAATCCATTTCACGTCCTTGAATGAACTTGAGGAAAACGTTGCTCGGGAGGACAGAATGGATGCTACATTGCCATTGCCATATGGCGAGCATATGGGACCCACGTGTAGTCCGGGGTGGTCCGGCCTCCAAGTTACTCCGCTAGCATGCACCGGTTTCCAACGTTTCAAGGCTGCGGTGATGAGGTAATTCGCGTCCCAGGCGGGGCCCATCAATATGCATACCGCCAGAGGTACAAGTATTGGCAGGGGGATGATGGGCGTTATCGAGTCCCTGTACACTCCTAGCCAGGTCATAGCGCAGTACCAGCCCATTTCTCGATTCTCTGGAATGTTGCGTCAGCAGGTTCAAATGAACTTTGTAGAGCCATGCTATTCGTTTCACCATTAATACAAAAAAGAATCTTACCGTCTATGCACCCGCTTAAATTGCCGTCATTTGGAGCGTTTGCAATCGTGCTCTCACCCCCTTTTTGCAGTCCAGAGCCAGCAACCGTATTTATGGAATGGTGATAGAGGTATATAAAAAAAAGAATAGCCCCACCTCCATTAGATGAACTTTCCATCCCCGCGATGTGGGTGAGATAGGCGGCCATCGCGAACAAGCGAGATTCTTGGAATTCTGCTGAAGTTATGAATCCGGTGACGCCAGTGCCAACGTCAGGTTTGTTTAGTCATGCGGCAGATCTTTTCGGGGATCTCAGGGATGTTGATTTATACCTGTGACATGAACATAGACACGATGGCCGCCTGAGACCGGAGGAGAGTGATGGTCGTTTCGTGAACATCAAAGAAAGCAGTCATCTCGCACGGTAGAACCCAAGCTGATGCATCCGCAGTCGGAAAGACACTCAGGACACTGCGCATACTGCGCCGACCACCGCCTTGAGAGACGTCCCCAATTGAGTAGAGAGGTGTCCTTTTGGCATCGTCATGCAGGCTAGATCACTGGAGTGCCTGCCGTGGCGCAATGGAGATGCGCCGACCCCAAGAGGGGCATAATGTAACGGCCTGTGGAGAGGAAGCACCGACAAAGCGAGTAAGACGGCAAGGAACGTTCTCTGTCGCTACAGAAATGGAACGGCGGAGCCAGCCTTGCTCCAAGGTTGCATCATATTCCTACCTATTCGTGATCGCAAGACCTTGGTTCCATGGAGTCCGAGGTCCTTTTGACGCTCGCCAATAGAAATTTGGATGGTCCCTGTCAGTGAAGTGAGGTTATGGCAGGCAATAGGATAATGGAGAGCTGTCGAGTGGAGATGCTAATTAAACGTTGCATTATTATCGACTACAGCCGGGTGGCCACGGCATCACGAATCCACGATGCACGGAAATTGCTGCCACTCGGTTGCCATCGTGTGTCCTTCAAAGAGTAGATTAGAACTCGAATTGTGTAACTTGACCGCCCTCACGAACGTGTGCTCGTGCTCGTACTTGTATCAGTTCCTGCTAGTTACCTCGCTTGACCGTTTCTGCTGAAGGTTCCCTTTTTTGTCGATCCGACTTTGCACCTCCTCACGCTATGGACTTGCCATGGGCGTTCACGGCCTCACCACCTATCTACGCGAGAACCAACGTGTCCTCGGGAAAACCAAACAGTTCCCTCCAGCACATGTTTCAGGCGACACCATAACGACGATTGTTGTCGATGGCTGGTCGTGAGTAACAACCTGAGAGCCGCATCAAACCCACAACCACTCAGTCTTCGACACCGTATAGGTTCATCTTTGAAATCTACGAACAATCCCGCCTTCCCTGGGTGTACGGTGGCGAATATGAAGCCTTTGCACGGCGTGTCGTACGGGTGGTAGAAGCGTGGATCGCAGTTGGCCTCCATGTCTACTTTGTGTTCGACGGTAAGACTTCATCTTTCCTAGCAATTCTGCCTCTGCATATCTGACGTTCGATGACGCTGGACAGGAGCCAGTCCGAAACTCAAGATCCCGACGCTGATAAGCCGACTGAACCGCACCAACGTCCAAAATTCCTTATTATTTTTCCGCACGTCACCGACGTCTCGCTCAACCCCACGCTTCCTCCACGAGAATCGCATCATCCCACCGCTCATTTTTCTGTCGTGCATAGAGACTCTAGAGAGCCTCGCAAAAGTGACTTCGAAGCTCGAGGTGCATTTTGCCGATGAAGAGGGAGATCCATATGCAGTCGAGCTAGCTGGTCGTCTTGGTGCCTATGTCGTCGGCAACGACTCTGATTTTGTGATCCTCAACTCCGGTCTGTATGCAGGTTACATTCCGCTCGAAGAGATGTTTTGGACAACGCCATTGCCCGTTGACGAATCTCCGAGCACACACGAGGACCAAGAGGATGGTTTTCAGACCGTAGTGAGCAAGACCAGAAAGCGATCCAATCCTGCGCCACTGCAGACATCCTTTGGGCTGATCCCACCAGAGGAAACACCATTATCGGATCTTGTTCTCTCCGTGACCGTTCATACCCCATCGGCGCTCGCATCACATCTGAAATTGCCAACGACTCTCCTTCCATTGCTGGCCTCTTTAGTCGGAAACGATTTCTCTAACAAATCGACTACCCAGCGCAATGTCCAATCCTTATTCTTCGACAGGAGTCTCACCCTCTCACAGCGCATTACCCACACTGCCAACACACTTTCTTCCATTCTCAATGCAGCTGCGCAAAAGCGTAAAGCAAAGCACCGGGTCGGATCAGTCATGGACCTCATTGATCGCACAGTCAACGTCCTACTTATTCGTTCGCCAAGTAGTTTGGCTACCGGCGAGATTGATAGCACCGTGGACAGGATCGTGAATGCCGCCCTCCAGTATGCCATTGACAAATATGAAGGAGACGCGTATGGCCCTGCAAGCTTGTGGCCGACACCAATCTGTGCACTGCACGGAGGTGACACATGCCCGTTGCCTAATTTGTTCTCACGGACACTTTCGCAAAACCAAACGCCCAGCAATGTTGATGGCCCACCTCCGGAGGACAGCGTTTTCGTACTTCGTTCGATGCACCTGAAGGCGTTCCGAGCAGGGAAATTACAGCCCAAGGTCATAGACATCTTGAATACTGGAACATTCTGGCCGAGGATCTTTCTTGACAACCCCGACACTGAAAATGTTGCCGTGTCCATCGGCCGACCAATCCGAGTATGGATTTATGCCTTGTTAGAGGATGGCGTGGGACTTCCTGAAGCGCCAGAAGAGGAACCCCCTGCAGTGGATGGTGGTGTGTTTGCGGGCGATGAAGCTGAAGAGGACCCCGAAGAACTCATTGATGTTGTTGAAGAAGACTCGGACGAAGACGCCGACCTCCTTGCTCCGTTGCGCGGCGAACTCCAGCGCTTACGCGGGACGGAGGAAGACTCTTCCGATACTCTCCCGGCATCGGCCTCATCCCGTTCCCGCTCTCGACCGCCTCCACGTCCGAAATGCGTCATAGAGTACGTTCGACGCGGAACTCGAATAGCCCCAGAGCAAGTGCCTGTTCCTGACCTGGCAGCTCTGATGATTTCGTCTGGCTTTGACGAGAACCCCGATCCAGATGCCTGGATACCCGTTCAGCTTCGCAGCTTGGAGGAACGTATGGCACTGTTCCTCCATATCTTGGGGAGTAACGTTCCTGCTGTCAGGGACGTACCACCGGACCGACTTATTGCCGTCCTCGTGCTGAGATGGATCGTGCAAACGCTCCATCAACGGGCCTTGGAGAGCGATATGAGCAAGGAGCGAGAAAAGGAAAGGTGGACGCGCCAAGAAGCGCAGGCGCTCCTTACGTTTTACAGATTGCCGCCTTCCATTCAGGCTGACGACACAGCGAGCCATACCAATGGCACGGATACCAACCCGCCACCAACGATGCCACTGACAGATCGGAACGTACAACTAATGGCACAAATTCTCATGGCCATCGAAACCATCCATCTGTTATCACAGGTGTTGTTTTTGACGGACCAGGTACCAGCCAATATCCAGGCACTCTCTGGGCAAACATTTCATGCTTACCTGACCAACTCGACCCCTGTTCCTGCAGAGGTCTTACCCCCTGGTTTATGGGATGCCTGTACTGCTTCGTTGGAGGATTCATTTGCACTGGAGAAAAAAGAGAGGACGAAGAAACCAAAGGTTGTACAGGTCAAACCAGTCACCAAAGCAACCAACAGGACAACAACGCGTCCTGGACAAGGGCTATTCTCATTGTTGGTTGACGACGCCGCTTGACATTGGAGACGCAGTATACATTGTAACCTTGGTTGCTAGACGATGGATTTTGTTGTCTTACATTCTTAATTCGAACCGATGTGACGATAATATTGCTGTTCAGTTCTCAGACCTAAAGCTGAAACTTTGGCCTTGTCTCACGGCAGACTTGTCCAAAAGAACTTGTTCTGGAAGTCTTGGAGCCAATGCATTGCATTGCTGTGCAGATTTGTGTACAGGTTATGTGAGCCATGTACGGCTTGGTTTAGGGTCAAACTATAGTCACGATGAGATCAAGCATAGCCAACATCGTGCCACCCGATACCTGAGTTACCCCGCACAGCGAGGTGGGGCCGTGTACGAGAATGGTAGCCCCGCTACAGCCAACATGATATAAAGGTCACGATCTTCGCCCCCGGTATCGCACCATCGCGCACTTTTCAAAACTGTAGCATCTCAGACTCGAACTACACGATGATCTGCTTTACCACCAAACCCCACTCGCCTTGCAAAACCTCCACCGACATCATCACCTACCGGTATAACGGAAAACTGGTATACGTCCCAGTCACACCAAATTACAACGTGAGTCCACCCGCTGCTCTCGGCGCACCCTTTTATTTTTTTCGGAGGCCGAGGCTGACGTTGGCACCCCCCCCCCCCTGATTTGTTCTCGATATCTAGCAAGCACTCTCGCATGCACGCGAAGCGTTTCCGCAGCTCAAGAAACTGCAGGATGCATCACTCTCGCTGTCCCTCACCGTCCCCGGGCACGAACAAACATTTGCAGGCATCAGCGCACTGGCGTGGCCCAAACTCATCGCGCACCTGTCCCGCTACCAAGTCATCGATGTCCACGTCACCCGACCCCACGAGTGTGGTGACGGTGTAGTACCGGTACCGCATATCACCGTCACATATGTCGATGCGGACGACGTGGAGAGAACGGAGCCTGTGCCGCCGTACAGTGGTCCGGATACTGTTGTGGACGATGAGAAGGCGTCGTACCCGCGCCCTCGGTCACTTTCGTCGTCGCCGTCCATACACCCTGCAAAACGGAACTGGTTGTTCCAAAAGTTCTACGGAGAGTGACTCGTGGATTGTATAGATATTAATGACACTACTACTTCAGACATTGTCACACAGTCGATGTGTGACTCATTCATACCATTGTCCGACCTATACCTTTCCCCATAGATGTCGGACGTGATTTGTATTTTGCATGTAGCCATATCACTTGACTCTGTTATTCCACCCTGTCTAGGTTGTAGACAGTATATACCTTGAAATGCTTAAAGGGAATGTGAATGTGAACGTTGTTCATCCAGTGCTTCCTGCGCCGACGTTCACCTATGCGTGAGTATACCTGACAGCTGGGGTGGCCAAATATACCAGATCAAATTGAACTTGGCTGCTAAGCCATTCTGCCCCCTGATGCGCGCCGAAGGCAAACTGCGATGGCACTGCCGCCACTTCTAGCTATACAACACAATAGCCTCTCACTGACAGACCAAGCCATCCAGAAGTAGAGAGGGCGTCTGGACTGTTTCATACGTGTCGCACAGCAACTTTGTCTCCCATTCGCAGAACTTGATCACGATAAAGTGATCTTGACGCTTCGCGCTGTGGGTTTCTGTGCTACAAGCAGCGCGCGCCTAGGTGAAGATAAGAAACCGCAAGATTAATCCCCGACTCGGAGGAAGGAGCAGTGTAGTCCAAAGCACTTCATCTGGAAGTAGGTGTCATGCTGTAAGACACGTTTTAGTACCCAGTATCGCTTGGATGCTCATGGACCAATGACAGGGCTTGCTCAGTTGCAGAGGTCGTTCATTTCGGCTGCTCTCGGAATTAATATTAGATGAAACCTACGATCGCA
This sequence comes from Caloboletus inedulis, assembly GCA_038092355.1. Lineage (NCBI taxonomy): Eukaryota > Fungi > Basidiomycota > Agaricomycetes > Boletales > Boletaceae > Caloboletus > Caloboletus inedulis. The sequence continues at coordinate 7,469 of JBBPQD010000159.1, forward strand.
TCGCATTCGTCTCGAGGGCTTTTTCTGGGACAAACCTGCGATGCATCCAAAGATGTCAGGCAATACATGTCTATCTACTGGGCTAGTACATCCCAGAGTGGTGGTACACAACAGCACCTCTACCCGTCAGTAACGCACACACAGGGTACAACCACAACCACTCACTATCGTACCAGTGTATTACGTGCGGCTATACCTCAAAAGCGCCTTGCTCCGGAAGGTCGCGTTGTACTGCAGCAAGTTGTTGATATCCCTGACCCAGTCATCTTCTTTTCCCGGACCCACGCCTTCCTCTGGTCTCCCTTCGCCATCCTCGGAGATTGATGATCGGTTGATACATGGGACGGGGTATGGCGAGACCTGTACTGTCACAGAGTCCCCTGGATTTAGAACATGAGAAACGCGCCCATCCATCGAAACACCCGCCGCAGCACGGCTGCGGTCGCTGATCTGAAAGTGAAAGTAAAAAAAAAAAAAAATTAGGACGTTGCAACATGAGAGGCTGGAGATCGGAAGTGTACGACGCACACGCAACGTGACAGAGGATGAACCCGGGAAGACGAGAGGACGGAAGGACAGGCTCCGCGGACATATGGGGACCAAGACCACGGCGCTTAGAGAGGGGTGTACGATGGGTCCACCTGCAGAGAGAGAATAGGCAGTTGAGCCTGTGGGTGTGGAAACAATCACGCCATCAGACTGTTGTCAACATCAGTAACACGCCCGATCATGCTAGCTGACCGGACGTACCACAGCCTCCGTCAAATGTTGACCATCAACAAAGATATCGATTGTGTTCAGGTGAGGACTGGAACCACGGTGCAGCGCGATCTCGTTCATGACCTGCCATTCTGAATAATTGGTGTGGTGAGGGTTCGCTGCTGGCAGACAAGCATCCCCGACACATACCATCACTATCCATCTTTCTCGCATCTTTGTCAAAGAATGTGCATGACAAGCGCATTCGGTTAAGCAGCGTCGCCTTTCCGTGAAATACAGCCTCCAGACCCTTTACAAAATCATCTATATCTGTGTCCGGAAAGACGTTCAACGTGCGTGCTCCGCCGCGTGAGCCGGACACTCACGGAAAGGCAATAGAAATCCTAAAGTGCCCATGGAGAAACTCAGTACTGGTGGGACAGCTCCGAGGCTGAATAACGATGCGGCATGCAAAATTGTCCCGTCTCCTCCGAGCGTGACAACCAAGTCGATATTCTCCGACTGTGGTCCGGGGCGCCACACTTCTGCACCTTTAGGTATGTCGGGTCGATCCTCTGCAAACACTTTGACACCCGGATACGTTTTTCTCACATGTCTATCAACACGATAAGTAGGAGTGATGCGCAGAAATGGAAGCGAGGAATGACGAACTGGAGGAGCTCGTCGATGGCTTTTATGACTGGGTCTGTCCGGAGCTTGTTCACGACGAGGATAGATCGTGGAGGATACGTAGCGTTCTGTTGGCTATCATTTCAACTGAGCAAGGGACGAAAGCACGGGAAACGAGACGAACGCCTGGGCTGGGGATGTCGGGGCCGATACCGAAGCCGAAGATATGCCTCGCGCCTGTGTCGCCGGGGCTGGCATGCGCGGAAACACACGACCTACGAAAAGCCGCGAACATGGTGTTGGCGCGTGTAGAGATCCTTGTAAGAACGAGCTGTGAAGAGCACGTCGGGCCTGGCAGAGAGCGTTCATGACCGATTAATTGGTTTACTTAGGTGGTCGTGGTGGCAAAGAGAGACAACTTGCCGAAGATGGATTGCTCTCGGTTGTTCACTGACTCTCACCAACTGCGACTTTTAGCGGGCCCCGCTGATCAACGATATCTCAGCTGTTCACGTGGTGCCACGTTGGAGATGGAGGTTCCTTGCGATGCGACGTGGACACGGTCCCGTCACCGAAAGTCGCTTCACATCCCTCAAGCTTTTTCAGTAAAATCGAAGTGATGGCATCATGGAGCCAAAATCATTGAAGTAATGCTCATACTCAATTCTGGGGAAGAGTAGGTCAGTTAAGCGTCGGTTTTTCGAGCGTCTGGAATCCTTGGAGCGATGTAGGGTGAAGGTATTCACGTCCTTTGCTCAGCTTCCCATCTCGTACTTTTACTCATGCACTAGCCTATATGGTCAGAAGGAACCAGAATCACTCTCAAGTTGTCATTATGTCTGGGAGAAACTACCAGGCATGGTAGAATGCATCGAAGGTGATCTGCCACGTTGTTCATCACCACCGTGAACCTTGGCACCAGTCAACTGATTGCGTCGATGATTCCGATGATGACAAGCACCGCGAACGATGTACTCAACAAGTGGTTCATGCGGTGTGTGCTATACGTGCATCTCCATGTCATGGAGTGTGAGTGATATCTCACGAGGCACGGAATGCATTCCCTATCTATACCCTAACAGCAACATGACATCTCGATGCATAGAGGGCATGATGGCCGAGCGGTCTAAGGCGCTGGAATCAGGTTGTAAGACATCCAGTCCGAAAGGGCGGGAGTTCGAATCTCCCTCATGTCAAAATCTTTTTAGTACAGTGACATTTGCAGGCTCGACAAGATGCCCAATCTAAACTTCTAAACTGATAACATGGTTGGACGATGCATTAGGGTATGAGGCTACTTATATGTCCGATTTAGCATCTGGTGGACCGGATATCATCTCCCATGCCTTCTTACAAAAACGGCGTCCGAGGATAAAGGGTTCTGGTGAACGACCTTTTTCCAACACCCGGCGTGCGAACTCTCGTTGTGACCCAGATTCGAAGCTTCGCCGAAAAATATCCAAGGCTTTAGCGGTTGGGGCGAGAAGCCTACGCATTGGGTCAAAGATCGGGCGAAGCGATGTTGGAATTTGTGTGAGAGATGAATTCTGCCTGTATCCCCATGAATAATCGACATCAAGATTCGAAACGCACACACGCACCAATGATACTGCAGGTAATCGGGAGGCGGTATGGAACTCAGCGTACCGTCCAGCTCGACTCTGATCCGCCCACGAAGCTGTTGTACCCACATTTGCTCGTTTTGTTCGTCCTTCTCCCTGTGAAGGTTGTCTTGAAGATAACGGTCCTGAAATTTGAGGCTTTGCGACATGAGGAACAGTTTCTCTACTGCGTTCTTATTGGAAGAGGTTGTCCAAAGATACCACCCCTCTTCCCAATATCGTGTCTCGTCTTCGTCGGGCTTTGTGGATGTTTCGGATTCATCGAGATAACGCTCCTGCACAGGCTGACCCTCTGGCGGAAGAGGAATGTGATTAGTCTGCTGCGTTCGCCATCCCTTTCCGAGAAGGTAGTCGGTGACCTCGTGCGGGTAGACTTTACGAAGACATATACTATATGTTTTGGGCTCATGGTTCTGAGACCTTCCACGGGCAGTCTGAAAAGAGTATGTGAGACACATCTCGTCCATCTTCTCGGGCACTTTCCCTGCAATATTGTACAGGCCGAGTCAGGAATAGTGGCGTTAGAGCGGAATGTGGGGAACGACGCACCCGGCGGTGGTCGACTTAGCGATATCAGGGGAGAGTGCACAAAGCTAATCCTCGCGGTTGCCTTTTCACCCCCACTCGGAGGATTCATTGTTAGGCACGAGTACGGAGGATGACGAAGTGAAGTTAGAGGAGAGTCAGCATGCCGCCGGCTGCCTCGGCCCACTTTGAGTCGGAGTTGATATTAGATCGGTTATAAGTTATACCTTTTCCTTTTTTTTTTTCATGATCCACGTCGTATGGAGTATCGCTGTCGCAGCACACGCACAGAAAGCGTTTCGCTTTCGCATTTCTGCTGTGGGGAAAGTCCCCGGAGACGCAGAGTGATCCCTTCTCACCCGGAACGGAAAGCGCCCAGCTTCAAATTTGCTGAGGGGGGTGAGATACGGTCGGGCAAAGATCGATTTACTGGACCGCGTTTTCACTCGAGGACAGTTCTGTTTGCCCACTCTGCTGCGATCTGGAAGTCGAGCAATCCTATGGTAACGTATTCATGCGAAGATATGAGCATGTCTTTTTCGTTTGGGTTGCTTGACGGATGGTTCGCTCTTCGTTGCTCATAGATATAGTTATGCGGTAGTTGGCATCCCATCTTTGGGTGCCTTCAACTCAATGGGGCTTACTCTCGTTTGACGTGGGTCTTGTATTTTTTCTCCCCGAACGTTCGTCGTTCAATGATTGGTCGTAGAGGTGCTGGACACGAATGTGAGTACACTCATATGCTTTGGATTATGATGCTTGGAAAATGTATGGCTTGAATTTCTTCAGGGAGAATACCTTGTCATGCAAGGGCGTGCTCCACATGCATGACACTTCTGACCTTTGCTTGGGCTACCTCCCACTTGATCAATACTGATTGAGTTTTCTCATAGGTGGTTTAGTGTCGTTGATGGGTACTCCATTACTGTTTACTTGTGTATTTTATCCTGCTTATTAGTCCCTCGTCTGTATCTTCAAAGTGCATGGGGTTCAATGACATTGGTTCGATACACTAAGCTCTGCCCAAAATAACGAGCTCGCTTCCGTACACTGGACCATGGCCGATCGCCACAAGGTTGGATAACCAATGATTGTGTTTCGGCACGTCTGCGGCCCGACTCTGGCGCGCATCTTGAACGACCCGGCGGAACGCGGCTTGTTCTCTGTAACCCGGCATGGCTCGCTTGTTTCTGTCCGGCTGGTTCGGCATAGGATAAGGTTCCTCGGCACGCGACGGCAGACGCAGTACCCTTCAGTTCCTGACCTTGTAATATCATCCTTGCTGGTTTCCTGAGCCCATAAGTAGATCGACGGAGTCTGACATGTATCGCGATTCCTATCTCCCAAGCACCCGGTTCTTCCCTCTCCCAAGCCAACCACCCTCATGCCCTCGCAAGAATTATTTCCGGCGCAGTCCGAATGTTCTGCTGCCCAACATCATACTGCTCTACCTGGGCCTGGGATTCCAGTGCGTATCCTCGCAGTCGAATTAAATCCGCCGTTGGAACGGTCGGTGGATGCTTTCTTTTTCCCCCCTACAGACCGTTCGCTCCCCTGTCACCGAGGGTCTGCCTACGAGTATCACCTCCTCCCCCTCAGCGCCGCACGCGTGCCCCATAGAAACGCTCGGCCCCGATTTCCTCGCAGCACTCTGGCGATTCCGACTCGAGCTCGCGATATTCAAACTGGAGCGCAACGCGGTACGTACGCTATTACTTTCTTTCTTTTTTTTTTTTTTGTTTCTTGTTTTTGTTGCGTGGGTCCCCCCCTTTCCGATGATGCACGATGGGCTGACACAACCATTATTTCGGCCGGCCACGAAGCTTCCGGTGTTGAATGTCTTTCATAATCGGCAGCACCATGCCAGCACCGGCACCAGCGGCACTGTGCAGCCCCTGCCGAGGTAGGTTTCATGTCCCTATTTCTCCGCCGTCTTGATCCCGAACTGGGCAGTGCTGAAGGACACTTTTATTTTATAGTACTAGTGACCCTCGATGCAGTCCTCCGTTGACACGGTGCAATAATAATAGTCCGTAAGCAGCCGGTCTAATACGGTATCATGTCATGAATGTCAGCTCAAACGTGTTTGCTATTTTGAGGCGCTCCAGGCAAAGATACGGCGATTCCGACGCGAATGCTACATCATCACCAACACGATGGATACAGAGACGCATACAACCTCTTCAGCGCAACACACGACTATCCGTTCTGTTGCGCCACATGCCACTCCGCGTTCTACAGCGCGGCGGAGCGGACAAGGCGTGGTTCAAATGGCGGGGTCCGTTACCAATTGCGGTGGACCCCCGGCGACGTTCCTTCGTCCGGGGAAGTGCCGTGTTTGTACACCGATACCGACGCGGTAGGCGTTTGGTCGCGCGCTTTTGGTTGCAACAGCGTGTCGAACTCCGCATCGTCCGGTGGTCAAAGTTGGGCTCTATCACCGTCCCTTCTCGGCGAGCGGGGGAACGGAGGGGGAACGGGATTCAGGTATAGTGGAGAGCCCGGACGTGGGTAGGAGGGTGGATCGAGTGCCTGTCTCAGATATCGATGGTGTGCACATGTACATGTACTACTATGGGCCGTGGGCTTGAGGGTTTCTGCGCTGCGTGTCAAAGTTCTCATTGTTTCTGGATCTCCCAGCTATAACGCTTCGATTTGATGTAGTACGCATAGTCTGGCTTATTATCCTGCAATGATAGCATCCGCTCGTGGTTCGAGCCCTTTCACCCGAATTGGATCAACCTCATGTAGGGTATTCTAAACTCTCGGGTGTAGGGGGCGAAATGTATTTTTACACACGCCGCCTCTTGGACGGACTTTGTGCATATTCTTCCGCTGTAGTGACTCTAAACTTCTGTTTCTGGCCTGCCAACTGTGGCACGCGACAACATTCACCCTCATGGGACCTGTCCGAGTCCGATGCGTTAGGAGGTAATCGAGTTCCTCCGCCATTGTCTGTAGATCAGGGGTGTGAACCCCAAGTTAAACAAACCTCGGATGAAACCACCGATCAATGCTCGAGTAACATACCATGGTCAGAACGAACAAACCGAAGCCGTTGGCCGTCCGAGAAAAGCGCATGATAAAGTTTGTCAGCTTCTTCCGCACTCAGACTATAGACGCCTTTATCTCTCTCGCGGGGGACGCCTTCTGGCCAATCAAGGATCATGTACCCTTGTTTCTCAAGCTCGTATTCGAGGGTAGACCATGGAAGTCGGCTTTTTGGTAACCTAAACCCTATATCACCTACATAGTAGATAATGGGTCGACGAATAGGACGGGGGGCTGGACGGGATGAAACAAGACGTACGAAGCATGTGAACGAGTTTTTCTTTGATTTGACCAATCTTTCGCGTCTTCTTGGGGTCATCCCTAGATGCAGAACGAAAAACAGAGGTTTGTGTAGCATGCCTGTAGGAGCGATGATCAAGGTCAGATGTGTTCACGATTCTCAAATCCAGACTCAGATCCCCCTAAATAGCTGGAACATCTCCCAACAATGATGGTCAAGCTGCGATATAGGCATCTTCACCTCGTCGTTGCTCGATGTCATAGCAATAAAGATGGTTCAGGGGTCATGAGACGACACACTGACATGGAATTTGAAGGAGAATCGGTGACATCTTCCCTCCCAGCCTGAAGTGTACATTGCGTGTCCGGAGATACGCTTGACGCAACGAGGTCACAAGGAACATGAAGGCCTTGGAAGCTGCCGAGATGAACCTGTGAAACATACGTTGTGGGTTATACACAGACAAGAATGATGAACGTTCGCACGAGTTCACGTAGGCGGGATTCGAATATGCGCTGACGTTCGTTTAACCCCAAGGCACGGTCTGGAAGTATCGACTGCATATCGATTCCATCATACTGGGATGATGGTCCTGGAGGAATGTTGTCTGAGTCGAGTATAGGTGGTGTAGGTCGCTCCGCTGCTTGCGAAGCCAGGAGGCGTGAGTTGGGTGGCACAGAGGGTGTAATGGGACAAGCTGGCACAGATGGCTATGGAAAAGCATGAGCAAACGAGTGGAAAATCATGTTTTGTGGACCCTCACAGACGGGTCGACACTCCATAGTTGTTCGCCGCCGGTCGGTATGAAAGGGAGCTAAAGTACACAACCGAGAGGAATGTGATGAGTGCCAATGAGGGAGCACAATTGAACGATGAATTTACCTGGTCCTTGATGGGATCCACTGACCAGGGTACCCGCGACAAGTAGACCTTTCCACACAATCCTACTGCTGACGCCACGAATTCGCCCGAGGGGGAGAAACAAATCGCGGTTACACCTTCTTCATGCCGGAGTTTGTGTGGGATGAGATGAAGCGAGGTCGCGTCCCAGAAGCGAACAGTACCATCATCGGACCCGCACGCAAGTTTTGAACCGTCTGGGGCAAGGGAGAAGGACGAAGTCTCGCTGATAGTCCTGCTAAAACTCTTGCAGGATATATCACTTGAGGCAAGTACTTGTCCGGTGTTGATGTCCCAACGCCTTATTCCGCAATACCACAGCACTGATGAAGAAAAGAGCTGTTCCCCACACAGTGACCACAGTACATACTGACCACTTGAATATCCAGGGTTAGGAATGAGGGCACCACTTTCAACCTCATATACGTTGATTTGGTCTGGATAAACGGTGCATGCAAGTTTGTCCCCGTTGGGAGAGAAGCGCAGGGACAGCACGTTCCCGGCGGGCCAATCACGGTGGACACGGATGGAGCGTTTGATTTGTCCCCTGTGCAGGTCGCGAATGATGACGGTCCGTCCGCCGCCAACTGCGATGAATCGATCATCCGGCGAGATGGCAATCTGGGCAATACAACCATCCCGTTCATGTGGTTCAAAGTCATACGTGGGATGATCCCACTCCCAATCATTGCCTCCCGAGTTTCCGGAGGCAGGTGAGCCCCATACCTCAATATTCCCGTCCAAGCCACCGGTGACGATCCATGTACTTTTCTGGGTCACAGTGAGGCTATGAACCCGATGGCCTCCGTAATCCACCCTGGTTTTTTGCTCCATCTTTTCTGCATTCCAGACTGTGATGGCTTCGTCGGTGGCAGCTACAAGTTTCCGTCCGTCTGGTTGGTATGCGAGCCCCATGATAGGGCCCCTAGCACCGAACACCTGAAATAGAAACCGACGACCACATTTACCAGCCCTTTTCATGGCGTTTGACATGATCGATTGATCGTTGGTGGGGGCTCGTTTCGGAGTCAGTGGGTGTAAAAAGGAAAGTAATCCGCCAGAGAAGACACGACATAGGTGTTATGTACTACACTCCCAGCCATCCTGTTAGCGCAGAATGGGCGAGCCGCGTGTGGACGCGCTCTACAGTCGCACGGATGTGTATTTCTGCCCCCGCCCTTGATGATCGGGGGAAAGAACCGGCCCGGGGCCATTCGTTACCGTCCGCTGGATTCCGTCTTCTACTGAACATCTATTCGGGACAGAGACAGGCCCGGGGTAGGGCATGTCATTGGTTCCAAGCATAGCGCAACAACAGGTATACGTCTAGATCATATACGGGCACATGCTGAACTGGAGGGGCCGCGATCGACCAACATATTTTAATCAAGAATATTTTAAGAACAACCCCCTACGCCAGATCCGACCCGCACGCCGACCCCAACTTGCCACTCTGGCAATCCTTCTTGTGAGCCCTCCAGTCCCCACGTTGACATTCTTTGGAGCAGTATCGCGCACGCTTGCACCGACTGCACGTCAGACTACCCATCTTGCTACACGACCGACATTGATGTTCTGACACCCCGGCTGCGTCGGTCTTGCCAACACCGACGTTCCGGAACACAACATTTTCCCGAAACGGTCCCATCCCCTTAATAGGGCCGTCCACAGGCGCGTCCACCTCCTTCAAGTACGGCACCGAAAAGAGCGGGCTAAACGCCGCTCGTGTGAGGTGTGGTGCGACTCGTTCGAACTGCCGTGGCAAGATTTCGGTGCCTATACCTGCGCCGCAGGCACACAGCGGACTCTGCCTCCCCCACGAGTGTTCATCGGGCCCCTTGTGATGTTGCTTCGAGGTACGATAAGCGCACGTCGCCTTGTGTGGCCACGTCCGACACCGTTCAGTCAGGCGCGGTAGAAGATGGAACCATGCCGCAGTTTCGTCTGCGTTTGTAACAATGCAGCGGATCCCAATGCCATCTGGATTTCGGGGCCCTTGGCCGTGACCCTCACGTAGCGCGATACTATTCAGCGCCGCCCGCACAGCAGGTGTAGCTAGCGCTACAAACGCGTCCGCAACCACCGTGTGCGATCCAACGTCCAAACACATGCGCGCAACGACGATATAGAGATACGGCACCCCGCGCGACGTGTCGAACAGCGCAAATACTCTTCCTGGACCTGGCTCATCCGGTTCCGCGCCTGCCGCGGAGCGTAAAAGGACGTGCAGCGTTTGTTTAACATCTACGATCGTATCCGGGATGTGGGTGTAGATGCTGCTGCTACTTGCTGCTGGCGAGTCACTCTGGGCACGGACTCGGATCCTACGCTGTCTCTCGAGCTCCGAGAACATGAGGATGAGGTGTATATGGCACCAATTGAACTCTGGTGGGTTTTTGGGAATTTTGAACGTGGGGCATCGGTCGAGGTGGATGCGGTGGATGCTCCCCAGCGTCGGCGTGCCGTCGTCGTCGGGGTCCAGGGACAAGGATGCGAACCGGTGCGAGAAATCCCTCTCGGGTCGGACGTCGAACGGAGCGAGAGGCGCTACGACCTGGACAAAGGATAAGAACAAATGCGTCAGCGTCAACTA
>JBBPQD010000160.1:0-17673 GCA_038092355.1 Caloboletus inedulis
CATGGTTACCGTCCACCTTTACAAAGGCAGGCGGTGGCTCGGATGGTATAATTGCCCGGGGAGTTTCTCGTTCGCTGCAAATTTTGCACGGATGGCGACTTCACGCGCCTGGTATGGATTTTTTTCGCCAAGAAGCCCACCACCTATCTTGTTGGGGCTTGGGCTCGACGGAAACACGGGACCCAAATATATCGCAGCCTTGTCTGGGACTACAATACATACGGGGCATCTGGCCCATCTCACCGTGAAGCGGAGCAAGGAGATGGAGGAGGTGATGGTCCCAGGGAGGTTAACGAATCCGATCGACATTGCATACCTTGTCATGAATTCCGTCGACTACAACACCCCCGTTAAACAACTACCCCTTACCCGCGCCCTAAGTGGGCTCATTCCGATGATTATCAGCGTCGCTACTTGCGTCATGTGCGTGCTGGTCTGCGACTGGTACAGCTTCTCCATGATCTTGCTTGGGATGGTCTCCAGTGGCTTGGCCACTTTCGTCATCGGCAGGGGAAAACTTATCATCAAGAAATCCGTTCAGAATTCAGTGACGGATCCCCCGCCAGGATTACTACTCGGGGAGGACAGTGTGGTCGTGATCAAAGGCGAAGAAGGGGGCGTCAATGCTATCACGAGAGCACGTTTCGAACTGGACATCGACTTGGAGAGGAAAGACAGATTTCGTCGCAGCCTCCACCATGGTTACTCCGCTGTGGGCGTCGTGTGCCTGTTCTTGTTCACCTTCCAGTTCATCCTCCAGCTTCTCCTCATCCCTCAGGGTACCCTGTTTGGCCAGATCATGTTCGTCATCTCGCTCATCGTATCATGGATGTATAACTACTACATCTCCTCATTCGACACGGAGAAAATCCAAGCCGAGCTCCTCTTTCAGACGCTCGGGAGTCCGAAGATGTATCGGTTCTGTGTTGGGACGAGGACGACGATGGCGGTCTTAGTGTGCCTCTTGCTTTTTCACGATGTCGGGGACTCCTCTGTGCAAGAGGGGCAAGACCGTCGTCTCGGCATCCTGCACGCATGTCTTCCACATGTCAATGCTACTCGCGGGGTGTGGAAGAAATGGATGGACAAGGTCGTGGAGCAGCTCATGAGCGCTGATGATACGTCACTATCTCGGCTGACCATCGACGAGGAGGGTGTAGACGCATCACTTTCCGAGACGGAACGAGCGTTGCTGTTCACGCTGCTTGGGGATGCGCGTGCAGCATTTGAGTGGTATTTCGATAGCTGGACGATGTACTCTACTAGTGGTACTTTTTGTAAGATGGCAAGTTAGGTATGGGGTGACCAGGGTCCTCAATATCGAGTCAGGTCGAACTCGGACTATTTTATCTATTTCGGTGAGATTGATGCTCCCTACTCGTGCGCTGCTCCGGACTTGCTTTTATCGATCGCCGACCCGTTTCGCATCCATCCACCACCGCACACGCGCAATGTCCACCGCTGAATCGCTCGCCGCAGAGATCACACAACAAACAGCGCTCGTCAACCAGCTCAGACTACAAAACACAGACCCAACCACCCTCGACACTGCCAGAAAGAAACTCGGTGAACTCAAGAAATCGCTCGGTGCGATCGGGAAAGCGGAAACGAGCTCTGGCGCTGCTGGGACGAGCGACAGCAAAGATGGGAAGAAAAAGGACCGGCTGTTGCTCAAGACCGCCAAGGTGAGCCGGCGTTGCGCGTTTTCTCTTGGTGATCGGGGGTGGTGGTGACCAATTCGATATTGACGTTTTGGAACATGGAATGTTGTCCTTCCCCCCCGTTGTCGTTCTTTTCCTTTTCCTTGTTGTTTGTTTCTTTTCTAGGGTACGCGGGATTATGGACCCACCGAAATGTTCTGTCGGGAGCACATCGAGCGGATCGTCAAGGATGTGTTCACGTCGTATGGAGGGAGTTGTCTCGATACGCCCGTATTTGAGCGCAAGGACGTGTTGACGGACAAGTACGGCGAGGACTCGAAGCTCATTTTCGACCTCCTGGACCAAGGAGGGGAACAGCTGGTGCTGAGATACGATCACACCGTCCCGCTTGCGCGATACGTGGCCATGTCTGGTGCGACGACACAAGGCAAACTATGGCAGGTGGGAAAAGTCTATCGGAGGGATAACCCTGTCATGTCCAAAGGACGGATGAGAGAGTTCATGCAAGCCGTGCGTTGCTTCTTGTTTTGTGTCGCTCCCATCGGGTACTGACCCGTCGCGCTAGGATTTAGATATCGTTGGTGTGTGGGATCCGATGATTCCTGATGCGGAGATCGTTAGCTTGCTTTGCACGATTCTGACACGTCTGGATGTGGGCGAGTTCACTATCAAGGTGAGATGTTGAATGTAGTGATCTCATATCATGTGTGTCTATTGAACACCCTACGCGACAGATTAATAACCGTAAAATATTAGATGGGATTTTCGGGACGTGCGGCGTACCACCGGAGAAGATACGTACGATCTCCTCTGCTGTAGACAAACTGGACAAGGTACGCCTCTACATGAAGACCTCCACTACATTTATTGACTCAGCTTCTGGGTTGTTAGCTACCCTGGGCGGATGTTAAGAAGGAAATGACAGATGAGAAAGGGCTGAGCCCCGAAGTCGCAGACAAGATTGGAGAGTATGTCAAATTGAAAGGTCAGCCATTCCTCCGAAACTCTATCAACTCTCAGAGTGACGGCGAGAGACCAAACAGGGGGACCCTCTTTACTAGGCCACCTCAAAGCCGATGAAACATTGATGTCCAATCCCAGTGCAAAAGACGGCATCCTCGAGATGGAACTGTTGTTCACGCTCCTTGGCGCGTACAAAGTCCTTGATAAAGTCTGTCGAATCTAGCATCCTTGATCGCACATCGTTCTCACGCATCGATAGATTTCGTTTGACATGTCTTTGGCACGCGGTCTCGATTACTATACTGGAATCATATACGAGGCTACTGTGGCAGCCTCAGCACCTCCCGGTTTCACCCCCAACGGCCCTGCATCGACACTATCTGAAACATCATCCGCACCCGTGGCTCCTAAAAAGAAAACCAAAAAACCAAAAGCCGAAGACGTAGAGGAGGAAGAAGAAGTAGACGAATCTCAAGTGGGTGTTGGCTCCATTGCCGCCGGTGGACGGTACGACAACCTCGTGGGCTCTTTCACGTCTGCAGCAGCAGGGGACGGAAAGAAGGGTACCCAATGTCCGTGTATCGGTGTCAGCATCGGGCTAGATCGGATATTCGCGCTCGTATGGCCCAAGTGGGTAGAAAAGGGCATGCGGAGTAAGGAGACGATGGCGTACGTGATTGCCGTGGGCGATGGGCTGCTAGAGGAGCGGATTAAGCTGGCTCAGGAGCTGAGAGAGGCTGGGATCAAGGTGGGGGACTGGCTCCCGTTTCGGACGGACATGTGATGACTGACGTCGATGTTCGACGATTTAGACGGATTTCCTGGCAAAGCGGAAACCGAAAATGCCGGCACAGTTTGCGGCGGCGGAAAGGGACGAAGTGCCGTTTGATATTCTGCTGGGCGGTGACGAGCTGAAGCAAAGCTTGGTCATTGTGAAGGAGCAAAAGTGGGAGTTCGTCGACGGGAAGAAGGTCAAGGTGCAGGCGACGGATCAGGGTACGAAGGTCAAGCGGGAGGAGCTTGTTGAGTGGATCAAACAGACGTCGACGTACCTCAACTGGTCGAGCGGTAGACTCATCTAGACATCGATGTATGTAGGGACGTGTACTCTTTTCTATATCACCATAGAGATTCTTCCCAGTTCGAGTACGCGATTCAAATACTCCTGAGATGCATTTCTGGGCTCTCCTCGAGATCTCAGTCTAGTCGTCCCGTTGCCCGGCCCGCGTCACGAATATTTCCAAGGTACCCCAGCCAGAAGCATTGGCACGCAATGAGTCGCTCCATCGACAATACGATGCAATTGTCGAGGCCGCAACAGAAAGTAGTACTTACAGACTATGGAAACCATGTCTGGTACGAGGTGATGCCATCGGTCAATAGAATCTGACCAATAGAAAAAGTCGGAAACAACGCTGATCCCACCACACGAATAAAGTCAGCAGGCAAGTTTATCTCATCTCATATGTACAGTAAATGACAGGCGTGGTGATTTTTTAGCATGATCATAACTGGGAGTGAAAGATTGTATGATAATTTATGATATCATCGGGAGACATCTCATGCCATGAATCCCCTTCATGTAACCGTTTCACAAGCGTTTGGGTAATCCATCCTGCTGGATGTCGCGGGTATCGCGCCATTTTCCCTCTGCATCCTTCTTACGTACCGTGAAGCATGCAATGCCCAGGTACTCCGTGATTTCCTTGATCACGAGGGCACAAAAGTGAGCGTACGTGAAGAACGAGATTGCGAGCGTCAGGTAAACAAATATTGCGGTGCGTTTTGGTGTCGACTGGATAATAGGTGATCTAGAAGAGCATGAGTAATATACGACATTAAGTTAAATGACAGTATACCGGTGAAGCAAGTCGGGTAGATGGGCATCGAGGACGCCGATAGCACTCCATATCCACATAGGGTTCCACCACGGGAAGGGTGTCTTTGTCACATGGCTCAATATCATCCGTCCGACATGGTGCGCAAACTGCAAACCCCAAGCACATATGAATGGAAGGAAAAGCGGCGAATGCACGATGTTCGAATGGTAGAACGATGGGTGACGTAACCATAGAACCTGAAGCACTGCCGATAGTACGAAGGGAAACAGAAGAACCAGCGGCTTGATAGTAGACCTGCCCGAGACTCGCATCGCCTTGTAAACATTCCGGTAGCTTACCAGCTACATCAGTGGCTTTCTATACATTCGGGGGACTTAGAAATACCTAGACACAATATTGAACGCCAGACCGAAGGCAGCTAACACCATGAAAGCCTCGTTGAGACCTATGTCAGGCACGATCTCAACGACTTGTGGTATATGGTCCAGGTGGGTAAAGGTGAGGAAACGTTGGTCCCAAAACGAAGGTCCTATACGGCCATGGGTCCGGAGAAATATCCGACAAACAAAACACTCACCGAAAACTCCAGATATGATGTAGATGAATACGATCATGAGGATACCTTCAACGGGTCCGGAAAATGGTCCAAGGTACAACACCCCTGTATGGTGCTCTTCCCATGTAGTCAGGTAAAAGTTGGCAAGAGTGGCAATCTGCGATGCGACAGTCCACCACGAACGGCCTAGATTAAGGGCTCTGGCGGCCAAAATAACTTCCAGCTATAGGACATGAAATTTTTGTGTCGCAGGTCCAAGGAATACTGCATTACCGTGGTGTTGAGAGCGTCACAACCTAATCAATTTGGATCAGCCTGCGGATATGCTGAATGAACGTTGGTGCGTACCATGATCAAACAACTCTCCGAGCGGACCAGCCATGCCAGTGCGGCGGGCTTGCTTACTTCAAATCCCTGAACGTTAGAAAGTACTTTCATCGGTGAGAAAGCGCCCCTCACCCATCCACGGCGTCAAAGCTCTGGTACATGAAGAGACCAAGAGCCCATCTGCATCATCAGATGAACAAATCGGAACGTAATGACAAGTGAGAAGGCGCACGTGAAATATATCCATTGTGGAGGACCAACTAAGGCATCCTTGTCGGTACTATACAGTGGATCGTAGATTAACAGCGAAAGGAAATTAAACGCGACTATAGCGAGCCCAAGAAGAGTTATCTGCACTGCATATCAATTCCTCCAGTGCTGAAGGTTTGATTTGAGAGCGTACTGTGTTCGGCGCGATTGTCAGCGGCCAAAGAGTGACGAACCAATTCCAGTAGGGGGAAAGGACATATCGAGATACGAGAGACCTGTGGAGTAGTCAGGACTGTGGTTGTTGTGGACTGAGGCAAACATACTTGTCTACACCCTTGTAGGCATATATTCTGAGGTTTTTGAGAGCTGTTGGTGACAGATAGGCCATCGCGACTCTATGGAACGAGAAGAGAAGAAGGGCAAATAGCCAAGTCACAGTTACCTGGGCCTCAAACGCTGGAATCCGAAACGAAGGCGATTAACGAACGTGCGCATAACAGGTGTCACGTGACGAGTTCATAATCATGTGACATCCATACATGTCACGATGCTTGTCTGCTCGTTTTTGATCCTCGTTTGCGATGCTGCACCAATTGCCTGCAGAGATTGCTTTGCAGACAATATCATACCTTCCCCTACATTCATTGTTTTCTACCACTCTGGTATCGCGCGACTGGAATGCCTTGATTGCGACCAACGAACCCACCGTATACAGAAATGCCGCCATACTCCACCTTTTCATCGACGAGGACCAACTTCGTGCAGGCTCGATTCCAATCAGTTGGAAGGCCTACTGTCCGCTCGCTTTCCGTGTCGGCTGTTGATCATCGCTGATCGACTCATCTCCAGGCAGGAGACAATTGGAAATCGAGAGGGGCTGGCGCGGCAAAGCCCCCTCCGTCGTTCGAGAATTGTCCGCGACGGGAGCCCTTGTACATCGCATCAAAGTCGACTATGAACTTGGTTTCGTCATTACGACCTGCCAAATAGGCGGCCTATCCGTGTGTGACATCCAAAACAACTGTGTCTTATGGGCACTTCCTGCGGTTAGGCCCAGATCTAGTGTTCTCCTCGAGCGACCACGTCTGATATGATTCATATCCAGAACCATGCTGTTAGCTATGCGCATTGTGAATACGACCGGGGTTACATCATTTTCAATCGATACGATAACTCCAAGGAAGTCTGGCGACGTACCATTGATGCGGACGGCGAACAGCATCCAGAAACGTCACCTCCGGACAAAAAAATGCTTGAAGCATCCACGCAAGCTGCTACAAGTTTTCATTCGGAAGAGAGTCGATGGGGTCATTTCAAAGCCTGGGCGCTCCTTCGCATGCCGGAGAACACTCGTGCGTTCCGTTTTTCGTACCCAACGCTCTTGGCCACGGCAAGGAACAATGCGTATCTTTGGGATATCCGCAGCTCGCAATTGGTTTCGGTCATTCGGGATATTCAACGACTGCATCACGGCTTGCCATTGGCCGCCATCAATTACGTCGAAGTCAACGACCTGTATGTGTTTATCTGCGGTGAGCGCGGATTGCGTATATTCGCGAGGGAAGGTGGAGCGTTGCTGTACCAGCTGTCTACGAGGGAGCTGACTAGTGCAACGTGGGACGTACTACCACAGACCCGTGGTTTGGCGTCTTCCGTCGTACACCCTCAAATGCTCTTTCATAGCCATCACTCACCTAGTTCTTTCCATGGCGAGTTCATGGCATGTATGCACTTTCACTCTTGAGCTACGAGGTTGAGATTGCCGACGATATTTATTTTCAGGCCATGTTTCGGCATCGGGGGATGATCTTGCTGCTCTTACGCAAAATGGCAGACTAGTCATCCTTCCTGATTTCCAGCGCCTATTTTCCGAATCAAATGCTGTCCACCATCGGGACATCGCCATCATCCTGAATTTTCAGCCATTTTCAAGTGACGGAGAAATCTCGTACTATCTAGCAGTGGGCGACCGAAATGGAAAATTGGCCCTTGCTACGGTATGTATACAGTGCGACATTCAACACCCCAACTAATATCCCGCTCTCATCTTTCCTTGTTTTCTAGCGGAAAGGTATATATATCATCTCTCCCGACTTTGACTTCAGCCGCCTGACCGCCGACCGCCCACCCGAACCGGGCGTGTCCGTCTGCCGGTTGTCCACGTTTGACAACGACCGCTGGCTCTCATTCATCTCCTGTCTGCAGATCACACACGATGCAATCTACTTCACCTACAAGCCGTCACACACGAACGGTGGTGCATTGGACACAGTCCACCATGCCCATATAAACGATATTGGCGTCCTCGATCCACCCGACGTGGAGGTATTTCCGGACTTGGGCGATGACATGGAGAATGGGTTTGCAGACGGTTGGGAGGACGAAGACTCTGAGGATGAAGAACTGGTGGGTATGGGCGCCGCAGAGGACGATCGTCAGTCACTTCAGCATGTTTTGTCGCCCATGAGAGTGCTCACGTGGTCTTTAGATCCTGTGCACGCCATCATCAACAATTGGTTCTTGCCCATGACTACGAACACGGTGTATAGCGTGAGCTTCTAGTGGAGCAGATATTTTTGTCTATGTTCTTCCGTAGGTCCCGAGTTATGGTTTGAAAAACGCTACCTGTACAAAAATGATGTGTGCTACGAATTCGAAATCCAACCTACATCCGTCTAATGCTGGTATATTAGTACACGACACGGTTCCGATAACAGGTACATGAACACAAAGATGATGAGAGATCGCTATCATGAACGTCGTTCCGTGGTGAAGTGGAATGATTCTATGTTTCTTTAAGCTTCGAGTAGCTAGAATCATCAGGTAGTCTGTCACAGATATTGAGATACTCTCTAAACGCCGCAGCCGCATCATCAAGCAGCTGTCTCAATAACGTTCTCTCCGACTCAGGGAGCGCGCGGTCCGCATCATCTTCCTTCAAATAAGGCAATGCCTCCGATTTTTCGTCGATGTTCAGGAGCTGCTCGATGACCCTTTCCGTCCACCGTTTCCATACGGGTGTATCGTTTGCGAGGCAGGAGCGGAGGATCCTGGCACGACGAGCCCGGTCCTCTTCCAGGGACGACCTTTCGACTTCGTGGAAAAGTAGCAAACAAACGAACACTGCCATCGTCGTCCTCGAACGAGCGCGGAATCGGAGCATCTCCGGGTCCCCAAGGGTCTGGAAGAGTATACCCGTCTGTATCTTCTCCTTCTCCAATGAGGATAGGTAGGAGTTATACCCCCATGAAACGCCAAGTGAGATGCAGAACATAATCTGGCCAAAGAGGGATGCTTGCGGGATGAGGAGAAGTTGGAGGAGGAATTGGAGGATGAGCAGGAGAGAGCATACACCGATGTCGTGATGCTTGTGTACGGTGCCCATTTCTTCGTCGGTCCGTGTACAATGCGTCTCGAGATCGAAACCTCCTTTTGTGATGGCGTTCACGTCCCGCTCTTCCCCTTTGATCACCACTACCTCGTCCTCTCCCATCAATATTCCGTGGCCCGGAGGAACACCAGCGGCTGGGTTCTTGACAGATTTGATGACGAGTCTTCCGCTGCCGATGACAAAGCTAGCCCAGCCACTGGAGATGATGCCGAGCAAGATCATGGAGAAACTGAACCAGTCGTAGACCAGCGCACACATGATGCAGGTTCCGATGCTGACGGCGATTGGGATGAGGCCAAGGAGGGCATCCGTGAGGGGTAGGCGCTTAACGGGGGTATCATAGTCGACGGGTTTCATGGCCAGATAAGCAACATCATAATGTTTCGTCTTTCTCCCTTTTATCTCGTGTGCCTTCATCCCTTTGCTCCGTTCCATTGTCAGATAGGCCAGATGCCGCGTGGGCATCTCCGTCCCAGACAAGGCTGCGATGTATTGGGGCCCCTTCTTGCCATCGAGCCCAAATGAGACGGCTGGGGAGTCGTTCGGGCCAGGAAACAATCCATCCCAGAAACGTGAGTTTGCCATTCTACCGAAACGTTTCGCGACCGTGTAACTTCCTGGGGAATTGTACCACCCAAGCCATCGTCTGCCTTTGTAGAGGTGGACTGTAGCCATGGCCGAGATGGCTTCTTTACCCCCGAAAAAGCCAGCGACAGCAGCTGAATTGAGGGAGAACTTGGAATGTGCGAGAGGTAGTTGAAGAGGTGCCATTCTTGGGGGGGTCATCGCCTCCATCGCGTCGTTAAGTACCCCGGCGCTAAAAGACTCTAAGGCTGAGAAAGATGTCAAGGGAAAAGGCACAGGATGGCAGCTGCGATATTATTCTACAGCATGTGCGCCTTCCACTGGACGTTCAGCAACTCATCCATAAGCACGTGCCAGTCCAGAGCGAGCTTCAGGGCGAACCGGGATTTGTCGAGCGCAAGAGATCTTCACCCACTGGCTCACCATGTGTGGGAAGAGATGAGACAACTTGGGCGACGTTATTCCTGACCACGAACAAAAAAAAATCGCCTTTTGTCGTGTGGGAAATGCCCCGCGCAGTACCGATACCGCTGACGGGGAACAAGACTTCTACCCTGGGTTGTATTTGGCTGTGCTCACAGGATGTTGACCGTATGTATTTGTTGTCTATGGATGGGCTGTGCAACATAGATATAGCTATCGATAGATGCCTTCCACTAGAACGCGTCAGAACTATGAATACGTTTTCTTCCCCTCGCGAACACCATACCACGGATATCGCGCAGATACCGCCACTCTACCGGCACTGGACGGCCTTCGGGAAAGCGCATCCTGTGGATCACTAGCACTTAAGGTTTTCTTTTCTTTCCCCAGCCCATAAGCAAAGCGAACGCTCCACCACATAAATACTGCAAGGCGCTTCGAAGTTCGGACACTCACACATGACGTGATGGCCGTTTACGGTTTAGTGAAAGACGATCACCACTTGCAGACTACACACCTGGATTCCGTGTCCTGCAGTGTCACCCACCGCCCGCCTTCTGAACCAGCAGCATGTCATGGTAAGTTGAAGGTTCCCGACCCAGCCTGCCAGATAACTCGAAAAATTCTACATGCCAGACAAATAATTTTTTCGAGCCAAATACGGTGAGTAAACCAATGAAGATTTGACTATATCGAACGACTCGTGAGTCTCTCGGATTCAGGCGGGGGTTCTCCGACTTTGATTAGCCTCCGTTCATGATCAGAGTCAATCGCAGGATCATGATACGCGGATTGCGGAGCATTATGCATTATGGTCCAAGCGGTGCTTCGAATCATCCCCCCTTTTTGTTTCAACGAGATCATACCAATAACTTGGGGCAGTACTATCAGCGTCATGATATACTAAGGCATACTGCCGTTCGGCTCCAGGCTCTGACGGTTACCCCACAGAACCTTAGGACGTTCGCAGTTTTTCAATTGAGCCAAAACCGAACAACGGTCACCGTCTCCGTTCGGCCCTCATTGGCTTGGCATTACTTTGGGTTAGTCGCTCGTGGGCCAATAAGGAGGCTCGCTGGAGTGCGCGAAATTCGCCATCATCGTGAGACTCATCAAGCAGCCATTCATTTTAGCCCGCATTCAAGTTCGCCGAAGCAATTTAGGAATCTGCTATCAAGTACTTAAAGGGCCCTCTCATTCCATAACTTGTCTATTAGGACTAGTCCAGCGTCAGCGCTTCAGCGGCGAAGTCTTTCATGGCCAATGTATCATTATTCAATGCTGACGTTTCCGCCAGCTTCTTGCTCATGTCACATGACTTTTCTGTATGCTGGGGGTTTGTTGGCGGTGAGTCAGTGACTGGCGAAAAGCCCTCCAGAAACTAGTAAAAACTCAAAAGTGACAGTAAATGAATTGATTCAATCATAGGATGAGATTTGAGTGAGGAAAATCATTCGGTGTGCCGTTGCGCTGGTGTGCGCCGCTGCCGCCGCCGCATTTGGGCCACCGAGGATCGCGTGAAATCTTGCCTTGTATTCAAAGTCGCCGTCAAGGGGCACAGTAACTCTTACGTGCGACGTTTTTGACCTGCAATCTAGGGTTTATGTCCTCAAAAATTCTTTTGACATTCTCAAGAATTCGCTTTGAACAAGTCGATACTATCATACTATCCAGAGGTCTGGGATCCTTCTGCATGCAGGTGGACTTTGAATATCAATCTCCGACTGAAACCACCCAATTTGGCAGGTGCTGTGGTTCATGGCATTTGCAACTGCTCCTTGGCCTTGTCGAAAGAAGGAGAAAAGGGATGGATCAGCGAACAAACGGTGTTCCATGAAATTGTAAGCCAGCGAGCTTGAGGCTTGAGGAGACGGCAGAACTTGTGTGACGAGCAAGCCGGTCCGGAAAGGTACCCAGATTCAAGCTCCGAATGTCTCTAGCTTTGGAGGCGATCCAACGTTTTGAAACGATTGGCTTGGAAAGATGTGGGCTGGCGCTGCAGGTCACCGGGCCAGTTGCTCCACCTAGTTCGGGTTGAACATAATGTATCAATAAGTAAATGATCTCGTAACAGTGTCCCTTCGAAATACAGAGTACGAGGGTCGGCGACTCGGAATCGCTAACTCCGCATCCGGGTACTATGTCTAGTTCCAAACTCCCGGAATCCCAAATGGGTTCCAGAGGTATCTTGCGTGGATGGATCATGGTTCCTGCCAAGTTTCTGCCTACTTCAAGATTTATTTTCTTCTGCGAGCGTTTAGTATTTCAACACCTGTCCGACTCGCGCCAAAAGTTTGTGATCTGGCATAGTTAAAGTGGAATTGTGGTGGCGGCGAATTGCCGCCTAACACTTGTTTACTTAACTGGCTGGGGATGATACGCTTGGTTCTGCCAGCCTAACGCTGACGGGCTCGGGCGCAGAGTCTGAGATACGCTTTCAATTCAATGACAGTCTTCGAAGCCGTTCCGAGTCGGGAGCGGTTATTGAGAAGATACCGCGGATCATAATCGGTGCTCAGGTCTGTACCCCCACCGTATTAGAATGGGCGGCTGATTCATGATAGGAAATAGATTTGATCTCGTGTTGATGAGAAACGATGCAGAAGCACAGTCTCCAATTGCTTCCGTTATTCGGGTCCAAAAATCTGGGTTGTTGATTCCTTTTTCCACGACTATTAAGCGACACTTAAAGACCCAAGCGTGATGAAGGGGCTAACCAGCTCCCCCTCAGCATTTGTTCTCACTATGGCGAGTGGCGCCTCTCCCAGTTCAACCTCGTCGTCAGACGTACCGTTGATCTCACCTGTAACTCTTGTAACCAGTAGCCTTTCGACGTCATTGTCGTCATCAGTAGATGCCACGGACGATGTGATACCTCCAACACATACCCACCGCACATTAGTGCTTTGCTTCGATGGCACGGGCGACCAGTTCGATACAGATGTAAGTTCGCCCCAAGATACTCCCATTATTTCCTCTGATGATGCACTATCTGCAGAACTCGAACGTCGTCCAGTTCTTTTCAATGCTGAAGAAGGATGACCCCTCCCAACAGATGGTTTACTACCAGGTCGGTTGCTTGCTACATGGCAGCCGAAGTGTTCTTGACCCAGGTGGTTCATTTCGGTAGGCCGGAATAGGCACCTATACTATTCCTCAGATAGCAACCCCGCTCATGGCCAAGCTATCGAAGACTATCGACATGATGCTTGGGAGTCACCTGGACGCACACGTAATGGGTAGGCAGGCAACTTTTCCCTCCGACTTCTTCACGGGATTCACATATTGACAAATTAAATTTAGGCGGTTATGAATTCTTGATGCAAAATTGTACGTGAAATATCCCTGATTCAATCTTCACATACTGAGCTGGTCTCGTATAGATGATGCGGGCGACAAGATTTGTATCTTTGGGTTCTCGAGAGGTGCTTATACTGCCCGTGCGCTGGCAGGCATGTAAGTCTTGGCGTGTTACTAATCTGTGTGATTTCTTATGAATTTGATCCCTTTCTATCATGTAGGATCCACAAAGTCGGTCTGCTACCTCGATGCAACCATCAGCAGGTCCCTTTTGCGTATAAGATGTACTCCCAGGATGATGACATTGGATGGGATCAAAGTACAGCCTTCAAGAAGGCGTTTTCTATCAACGTTGATATCGAATTTGTGGGTGTTTGGTAAGTTCGGTGTTCGATGAAGACACGTATCCATTGACACGCCGCGTACCCTGGAACACATTAGGGACACCGTTAATTCCGTCGGCGTAATTCCTCGCAGATTGCCGTTCACGAAAACCAATGATAACATCCGGTACTTCAGACATGCTATATCACTGGATGAGCATCGAGTGTATGTCGTACTTTTTCTCTCTCCCCCGATTATAGTGAATGACTGTTATACAGCCGGTTCAAAGCAAACTGCTTCAACCGGCCAACAGAACACGACCTTAAACGCGGTGTCAAGCACCATGAGATGCCGCGTAGCGTCAAGAAACTCCATGTGCCAACCTTGCCGAAAGCTCTCACTAATGGCCATCATCATGATCATGAGCCATCCTTGCCAGAACTCGAACAACTCCACTCTCAAGCAATCATCGAGACTAATGTTGAAGAGGTGTGGTTCGCTGGCGTTCATTGCGGTATGTCCATTTTTCTATACAAAGACCATCGGCGACATACTTAGCATCATCCAGACGTCGGTGGTGGATCCGTCCAAAACGGCACCCGTAACAGTCTGGCGCGCATTCCGTTACGATGGATGATCAGACAGTGTTTCCTCGCTAACACTGGTATCATGTTCCATCGCTCCATGTTCAAGCAAATTGGCATGGATGATGCTAGCTTATATCCACACGTGATTGACCGTCCTCCGGCGATCTTCCAAACACCACCATCCCAACCGCCTGCTGGTACGCCAGACTCCGTGAAGGGATATTCCGCACCGGAATCGCAGGTTATCGATGGCCAATCGACTTTCGTCAGCGAAGAATTGGAAGATCTGAAAGATGTCCTTAGTCCTATGTTTGACCAACTGCAGCTCGCATGGTGGTGGTGGATTTTGGAGGTTATCCCGCAAAAGTTGCATTATCAAAAAGACGAGGACGATCGTTGGCATAATGACTTTGTGTAAGTCAATATTCTGCGTTTGCATGGGTGATTCGTTGACGTGTGTAGTGTCAATATGGGCGCCGGGAGACACATTCCCATGCAGTTCAAAGAGGGGGTCAAAATCAAGTTGCACCGGTCAGTCAAGATTCGGATGGAAGCAGACGGATTGAAAGGAGGTAAATACTGGCCCAAGGCCAAACTCAAGGTTGAGCCGGAGTGGGTCGGATAGATGATCGAGATTTGCCCCTGTTCATTTTGGTTGTGCATATGCATGCATCTTGTTTTCGTTCTTGTAACATCTGTGTCCATATGTTTCTTGGGAGTACATATGCCTCTTGATATCGTCGTTTCAAACATTACATCTTGTCATCAGGTATCAGATGTGGGTGCTGTGGGGGTGAGTTAAACGAGTCGAGGTAGGTGATGTAGGTGTCTTTTGTAAACGATGTGTGTGTGGTCTTCCCGCACGGGATTGAGATGATATCCAACGTAGGTGGTATTTCCCTGACCTGCACAGGAAGCGGCCCGGCGTGACCATGGCCATTCCGGGCTCACTCCGAGTCCAACTTGGACATAGAATCCAAAGGCACAGAAACCTCACGAAACACAGTCACAGTCACAGATGCAAGACCCACAAAGCGGTATGAAGCTCTACTCTCCGCGTTCACGGTGATCTTCGTGGCACCACTGATCGGAATCAACTATGTCCCAGTCGTCGAGGCTATCCAAACGTTCAACATGGACTGTAACCTTGTGCATATTGCGGATACTTTGACATTACTCGAATGAATCTCCAAGGACTTGGTCGAGCGTTCCACCTCGGTGCTTTCCTCTCATGATGGCGTTGTCACATTGATGTAGGAGAAATCAAAGGAACACCCGGGCCGGTCGGAAATGATCGAGCGTGTCACTTCTGACTAATGGATTGATCATACCACGCACCGACGGCGTGGTCGATACCCTAATGCTCATGCATGGGTTCAGAACACGCGTCCGACGCATCCAGCGAACACGAAGTACAACCTGACGAACATGGGAGTCGTCATTGAAGGATTCAACCTATCTTACCCCACGAACATTCGGCTTCCGTGAACCGCCCCCCGACGCGCTGGAAGTCCAGTGGACCGACCACTCGCGGGACCACTGCCACGCGACACAGCAATCCAGTTCCTAGGAGATCCAGATCAAATTTGGGACTGGATCTCCTGCGCTCTGCCATCGTGCTATTCAGCCACTGCAGATGAGTTCACACCGTACCGTGCGGAAGCCTCCCCCTAATCGACACGCACCAGCCTTGCGTTGAGTTCCCATTACGGTCCCTGCCCCTAACGTGGTCTGTACACCCTTTGTACGTTGTACTAACACCCCCCTTCATATATGATATCCGGTTGGCTGGGAGCTAACTTGCGTTGTTCGACAGCCCCGGATGGCGGCAGTCGGACTAGCGGACTAGCGGTAGCCCCGGGTCCCTGACAAGAGCTTTCGCAGGATTAAAATCACTGCCGCATCCCGCCCCCTCCCACACCTCAGCGATAGCATGGGTCTGCCAAGTGGAGTCGTCGGCTCGGCGTCCCTATTGTATACACTGACTCATCCTTGGCTCCATACCCAAGCACGCAACCCAGGGGAGCTTGGTATGTATTGGCGTGTGGATAAGGTGCCCTTTCTGATCGGTGCAGCTAGGATACCGGCACGCGGGACCGTCACGGTTCTCAACTTCGAACTGGGAGATCTGGCACGGCCACTACCAACACGCAAATTCACGCGTCTACATGCATCCAATCTCTATCTCCATCTCCATCGCGGTGCATTGACATCTCTTACTAACAGCCTGTCGGCATCTCATGGGCTCCGATTCCCTTGGAAAAGGTCACTGGACAAGTCTCGTCGGCAGACGTTTTGTGAGTCCATATCATGATGCTCGCCCCTCCATCCGAATCTCTCGAACGACTCTTATTCCGTACTTCACACGACGTCTTCCAGATTCGAACATACGATCGTGGTATATACAATACCCGGATCACTACATGAGCTAGACGAAATACCCTAATGTATAGATTGTCCCCCCAGAATCGCATCCCGTATGGTGCTCGGTTCAAGACGCGCGGCGATGGCGCTGCGATCAAGCACGTTGTTTCTCTCTAACATACCGACAGGCTCGCACACCGTCCTTGCACTCCACAGCGCGACGTTAACAAATCCACAGCAGTACACCAGATTCCGAAATCCGAGGCTCGTAGCCAGTCAGCGGTCCACGTCTTTTTCATCTTTTTTTGCCCTTTCTGGGTGATATCCTCCTTCCCTCCCCTTGTATCGCGAGCGTTTCTGACAAGACACCTGCTCGCTGACAGCGAGCATCGTAGCCGAGGATCTGTCTGCGTGCACGTCAACATACCCCCCTCCGTGGCCGAGTGCCATGCCTCGACGGTACGGATTCCACCCCAGCCTCGATCCATGACTTTGTTCGGACTCATTTACAAATTTCATCTAAATCATTACCGACATGGGTTTGCATTTGCTGAGATGCCGATGAACCTTATACCCCATCACAAGTCGACCACTGACGTTCATTCGTCGAACAAAAGCGCAGATTTGCCTAATAACCCAACCACCCGCGATCGCTGTCTGTAACGCAAATGTATATATCGATACACATGCAAATACAAACGATTTTCCTCTACATTTTCTTTCTGCATACCAAACACCATCATAATAAAAGATGCGAAGTAGAACGAGTACAGGACCAGGCCAGTGCAAGGTCCGTATGACAACACCAAAAAAGGTAAAGGTGGGGCTAAGGGGAGGCAATCGTACACACTACGTCGGGTTGTATCATATACAGACACAATGGAAGGACATACTGGATGAGCAAACGAGAACCATATACTCGGTGATCGAAATAACACCTTGTGTAGGAGATAATTTAAGCTCTCTCACCCCTGAGGCGACGAGCCAGGGCAAGATCCTTGGGTTGGCTACAAAACGACTAGTCAGTATGTCTTTGGGCAAGTGACAAAAAAGAACATACATGGTGACACCTGGAAGGAAGAAATGGGTGAACCCGGGATCAGCGGAAACAGGACGAATGACTCACGCTTTGCGTGAATAG
>JBBPQD010000161.1:0-17541 GCA_038092355.1 Caloboletus inedulis
AATATGAGCCACATGCTTGCAACGGCAGGGAATGAGATAACCTACTTGTAGTACCAACGAAAACCCTCGTCGGTGAGAACGAATGGATCCGATAGATTAGATATAATGACGTTCAAGGGTTCTCCGTATCTAGGTGTCGTAAACTGGGGAGTTCGGTGGTCAAAGGGCAGGTCAGCGCGGAGGAGAGAAAACTCACATCTATGAATTGGCCACCAACGACTCGTGGATCAGCCCAGCCGATCTCGTCCTTGGGCGGAGCTAGCCCGAAATTTGAGGGCAGAAAGTGAGATTGTATGTTCCAGGAGATCCATTCAAAGGGAAACGGCAGCGCCAGGACTGCGGAGAAAAGGGCGAGGAAGCAGAGAGCGGGAAGCATGGGGATTGAGCGGGTACACCTGGCAGTCCGAAGCGAAGAAAAACTCGCAGCACAGCTACATTAATATTGGCACAATCCCAGCTGGGAGCGAACGTGGACCGTCAGTGATCAGCCCCGTCACGTGCGTCCGCTATAAGTCGGTCCGCACTGTGTTTCGGCTTCGTCTGACCAGTCATGTCTTCGACACCACACGACCTCGTCGCCGCCCACGACGATCCGGACGACCCAGCACATCGCGATGACAATGGGAGCGATATAGACGCAGAGACCGCATCCCAGCGCTCAATCCCGCTTACCTCCCCACCTCATTCTCCGCACGTTGCCACCACTCCGTTACGCGCACAAGAGTTTTTTGCTAGAAGAGACTCCCAGCCAGATTCCATCGAAATTGACTTCGGCTCTGAAACAGACGAAGTCAGCGATTCACATAGCGATCCGGATGCACGGAGACCAAGCTCTGTCACTTCCGCCGCACCGTCCACCTTCCCAGAACCAGAGCTACCAAAGACCCATACTCCGTCCGTCACCTACCCTCCTACGTTTTCTTCCGACACTACCGATGCCGATTCCTTTACATCCGCCGCGTCAACCTACTCGCGGAAGGCCCGGCCAGAATCAATGCTGTTACAACCTCCCGCTGGTCCTCTGGTGCTTGGGATCGCTTTGGTGGACTTCAACCATTTGGTAAGGCTTGTTGTACACGACATCCGTTCATCATGTCGATCCAGCACTAGATTGGCCCCAAGATCGAATTCAGCCAAGGTGATATATTCAAGGACGAGGAGATCGCGAAAATACTCCCTTTTCTCGCTCTTCCGGACGGTGCTCACCTGGTGTGCTCCATCCGCCGCGCATGCATATCAATCCTCACCTTGCCACACAGTCTCTGGAAGACTATTCTTACTTCCATCTCGTCCCAGATGTATCGAACCCTACCACGATATTTGGGATATCGTAAGTCTCCATACCACACGTTAGAAAACGTGTTTAATATGTTACAGATGTAACCGACAAATCGCCGCTTCGACCTTGCTCGTCAAAGACGTCGATGTGACGCGTTCTATCGTCCAGAAAGCGGTTGTCGTCTTGGCCAGCAAGCCAGTGTTTGGTCCAATACGGTCAGTGGGTAAATTATGTCAGTGTGCAACACTGACAAGTCGACATAGGGATCGACTGGGAGTCGTCACGAGGGCCTTGTTTGCTCAAAGGTAAGCTTTTCTTTACTCAGCTCTGCTCGTGTGAGACCTCAAGACCATCCACAGAGACTTCACGGATACGCAAATCCTCGTCGAGTTCGGGGATTCACTAGAAATGTCGCTGCGAACGCAACTCACGGAGAGTGGTCTATACATAGGTTAGCAGCAAGTCGCATATCTTTTTGTGACAATTGCTGACTTGTCTGGAACAAGGAACCAGTTTGTAAGTCCTTGGACACGTGTCCTGTGCAAGCATTGAGTAGTTTAACAGGAGAGAATTCGTTCATGTTTTTCGGCATCGTACGTTAGTGCTGTTGAAGGCTCTTATGCTACAAAAGAAGGTTGTCAGCATACATGCGTTGTTGACTTTCGCTCACCACTTTCTAGATCATGTTTTATGGATATCCCGTGGAGAGGTTGTGCACTTATCAATATTCACTGATCTCCCTTATACCCAGTTCGTGCCCACCAACTCATAATTACCCATTCCCTCACTATGTGTAGGTTTACTTCAGATGTTGGATGATTGTGGATCCCCCCCATTAGCAGCACGAGCACCGACGCTATCCCGACCTAATTCACTCAAAACATCGGATCGGAAGAGTATGCTGGCGTACATCGGTTTGCCGTTAGACTTGTTCGGAAAGGTTGATCTGGATATACTGCACCGATAGATTTCAGCTGAATTTTTATTTTCAGGATGCCTTTTTTCAGCCATATCTGCCCCTGCAACAAATTGACCTCTTGAAAGACTCTCAAAGTTGGCTCTGTGGAAGTACTAATACAATTGTCACGCAGCAAAAGGAGATAGATTTACTAGTGAATGTACAATTCTCTTTACCATTTCTCAGGTATCGCTTGACCTCTCTTCACAGACCGAGACGGCTACTCTTGAGCTTCGGAATCCAAGACTGGAACGATTGGTTGCTCTTACTCCTGCAGATCGCAAATGGATTGATGAAATCGTCCGGGATGTAAACGATTCTTGGGATGACACTGACCCCACCAAAACCGCCATGCAGTGCGTTATTTCTCCCTTAGACTGGAGCGCCCGATACTGAGCTCTTCAAAGTTTCAAGGGAAGTGACGATTACCTTAGAGCAAAGGTATATCAGATCAGCCTCCATAATATACGAATAAGATAACCGACAGACAACAGTTCGAAGAGTATGTATCTGCGGCACTTGCATCAGTGCGATACTGGGAATTCCTGTCGAAAGGCAAGGGTAATGGAACTATCATCGCGGGGACTGGTAGGTTGGTAGTTGTAAACGTGCGATTTTGAGGCTCATATCATACCAGGTGGTGATGCAAGCACGCTAGAGGATTTCAATGTTGTGTGGATAGCCGAATTCACCAAAACAAACACCTATGAGGTCTGGGACCAGTCAACGGATCCGATGTTATTTGATATTGTTGAACCTCGGTTAGTTGGTAACCCTGAAACCCACCCGACTCTGATTCCCTCTCTGTCGCTAGACATCCCTGTAACGAGAAACCGTCAGTGGTGTCAGATATAGGACTCCGGCTTTCAGAAGGTATCCAAGACCTCAGACTGGAACAACAACTTGCACCAACGCGTGAAGCCATCTCACGAACACTCACTGCTGGCTCAGCCAACTTCCTCAAAGCGGTCGAGGGTGTTCGCGAGCGGTGGCAACAACGAACAGTCAGCTCCTCTTCCATGCAAGATGTGACATCTAGCCCCTACGGTGCTCCTGTTGAGATCACGAAATCCGAAGCCAGACTCCCAACAGTTACGACGGATTCCACGAAACCGGATGTCAGCATATCCAGGCAGACTTCGCGGGAGTCTGCAACAAGCGCACCTTCGCCCCCGCGCCCTGTTAGCATGGCACAGGCTGCTTCGGACACGAAAGCGGCGTTGAGCTCTTTTGGAGCTGGAATACAATCACTTTGGTCGAACCGGGCCTCAAGGTTCTCGCTCTCGCGCGCGAGCATTGCGAGTATCGTGTCCAGTGATTCAGTCTCTAGTCCGACACTGGTGCAGCAACAGGGCGATTCATTGTCCACGGCACAAACGTCGCCTTCGAAATCTCGACCAAGTGTACAGACGGTTGTGGAAGTGGCCGAGCACGGGCGAGAACAAGAGCATTTCATAGTCACCGATTTTTCGGACGAGAGAGCGAGCCACGGAACGGAGTCAGGGTCAGGCCAGCCGATGGGTACCGCTCTTTGATAGGCCGTATATTCCTCCAGCTACATTACATTCTCGTCGCAGACCTGCGTATCCTCTGCCCACGCCTTCCGTACTTGCTTGTCCCTAGCAACAAATTCTCAGCGGATCCCCCGCTGGATCGACGGCATGATTCAAATATGAGGTTATGGGTCACTCGGACCTCTCTTCGACAGAAGTTGCATCACTGTTTTACAGCCAACTCAGGTCACAGTTGTTTGTAGGCTGGAATTAATCCCTCTTCACTGATCAGAGTGGCCGTGGAGCACCCCCGCAGCTGGACGGGGAAGTCTTTTCCGGGACATAGTTCCCTGCACCGAAATGCACGAGCTAGCGCTGATTACCCCGATTGGGGGTGCGATAAAGGACACCCTTGTTTCGAAGTAAATGGTTACCCAACTTCGGTACAAGGGCAGTCCGAATCCCACAACAGGATGAATGGGAGAAGTATGGGCACTTTCGAATCATTTCGTTTAAAGCTGTTGGCTTGTAAAGCTGAACAGGTCGACCATTCAAATATTCAAGGATGTCAAGGGTGGTAACGACCAGCGCTGACATCGCTAGGAATGCAAACTCGACCTCGACAAATGGGGGTTGTATTATGTAATATGTAGAGTTGTGTATAGCAAGGAATTGATGGCAAGTCCTTCAAAGCTCCCTCTTCCGCCTTTCGCATCATCGCTCTCGCTTTTTGGGCTGTGCGGCACTGTCTTTCTTGCTGGAATTCCTTGGTTTGACCACAATGACAACCCCCATCCGCAAGAAACGTAACTTCAAGGCTTTGCAACTCGATGTCACTCAGTCACCCAAGCCAAAAGAGCCTGAGCCGATCCCCACACGCGCAGCACCAGCAACGACAGGGTTAGCAAAAGGGAAGAAACGGCCACCACCCATGACTTTAAATGCCCCAAAGCTCGGTCAGTCCCCCGTGACGAACGATGCTGATGGGAACCTGCTCGCGGGCAATGTTGGTCCTCCATCTGCACCTGCATCAGGTACCGCATCTGCACGTCGGAATACATACCATACGACCCTTTCAAACACGCTCGCAAACTTGGACATGAATGCAGAGACGCGTTTTGACCTTCGGAACGAGGATCTCAAGGACCTTCAGGAGCTTGGTCAAGGTAATGGTGGGAGTGTCAAAAAGGTCGAGCATGTCCCTACCAAGACCATCATGGCAAAGAAGGTCAGCTACTGAGACTCCTTTACCTGGATATACTGCCATCTCATTGTTGGTTATGCACAGATCGTTCTTATTGATGCCAAACCATCTGTGCGCAAACAAATTTTGCGTGAACTGCACATCATGCATGACTGCAACTCTCCGTATATTATCTCTTTCTATGGCGCGTTCCTGTCAGACCCAAACATCTGCATTTGCATGGAGTACATGGACAAGGGGTCTCTTGACGGTATCTATAAGAAGATTGGGGCCATTGATATCGAAGTTGTTGGACACGTTGCGTTGGCCGTGCTAGAGGGTTTGACGTACCTCTACGATGTACATCGCATCATTCATCGCGGTATACTCCTCGATCTTTTCACGGTGATCTGCACTGATGCACATACACCAGACATCAAGCCATCGAATATCCTTTGCAACTCCCAAGGGCAAATTAAAATATGTGACTTTGGTGTATCAGGAGAACTCATTAATTCAATCGCGGATACCTTTGTCGGAACGTCGACCTATATGAGCGTATGTCCCCCATTGTGCAAAGATCGCGTCATCCTCATGATATCATATAGCCCGAGCGTATACAAGGTGCCCAATATACCGTTAAATCGGACGTCTGGTCACTTGGCATATCGTTAATCGAGCTAGCACTGGGCCGCTTTCCTTTTTCAGAGTCTGATCCTGATGACTCTGATCTCTCGGACTTGGAAGGAACCCTTTCTCCGAGTACGATGACTTTACCGCCCGTCAGGAAGGACAAGGATAATACGAAGAAGGACCGACGAAAATCCAAAGGTGTTAGCTTACAAGGAGGGGGTATGATGATGAGTATCCTCGAGCTACTTCAACACATCGTAAATGAGCCTGCTCCTCGGCTGATTCCTGAAGGACGATTTCCCAAAGAAGCAGAGGATTTCGTGGACAGCTGTTTGCTCAAAGATCCCGATGCTCGAAAGACCCCCACGGAGTTGCTGGTATGCTTCTACATCTCGGCAACAGTGATCACACTCACTAACGAGGGCCCCAATAGAAACACCAATGGATAGAGCAGGCGCGGGTGTCGAATTTCGATCTCGAGACATGGGCGAACACGTTTTGAGCTAGCTTCTCATTGCTTGTATCATGTGTCCCGTTTGGCTTGTTCCTTTCCTTAGACCATACCAGCTGTCATTTGCTACTTTCTCGCACATCATTATCTCAGTTTGACCATGTTCTTGTATTATGGAAAAGGCCATGCATTTATCAACCAGCAGATTGAATGCAATACCTTGTCACCCACATCTGGAAACCGAGCCGAGCATCATGCTACTGCCAATCGGAAAAGTGAAATGGGCTTTGGGATGGGCTTTGCCCGTTTTCTTTTTTGGTAGGACCCTTACTTTCCTTTTTTACTAGCCACCCTCCAATCACAGCTCCCAAATGGCCTGTGGAATCGTGGTCAAGCGATAACGTTACATAGTGTCTTTTCAGATGAGGTGAGGGGGCCGTGGAGGAGCCGAAAACTCGCCTCCTCGCTTACCCATACCAACTTTCATGCATCTCAGATTTCATCAATTCCTCTGATCTGGATAAGCAGCCACAACGTGGGAGCTGGCATTCATTCTCGTTGTCCAATACCCAGAATTTTAGTCACCACGATCCGAAACACTGGCTAATCGGTCTCAGAATTTCGTGTAAACGGGATATGTAGAGGTATGAAACGCACAGGTGTTCTGTTATTGTTTTCAACATAATATTAATATTGTAGGGCCAGCGCTACAATCGTTCAAACCCAAACTGAACGCTCAAGTTATATTTGAAACCCGATTATGAGTTGCGTCGCTCGAACTGTCCATTTGCAATACCCAGAAGACAGTGCCACACGAGAGAAGATCAGTAGGAACACACGATCCCGAGGCCTGTGCAGTCTGGATTAATAATGTTCCTGATATTCAGGGCTGACGCCTCCGAGTCAAACGTTCCGTCGGGACCTGCGGTAGTGATCTTGGAAGTTCGTCTCCAGATCTTTCATGCTGCGGAGTGCTCGGATAAGAAGGGGCATTTCCAGATAGGGGCAACGGTGTCAGGTTTCGATGGTTTTGGACATCAATTTCGCCTTCAGTAATCGAGGAATAATTTAGGGACTAGGAAGTGTACCTGGCATCAAGCATTCCCTTGCAATAGGTCGTGGTCGCCAACGCCGCGTGTAAATCACGAGTGCAGCAGCAGCCAAGAATCAGGATGAACGCGATTGTCCCAACAACGATACCCGCGACGATGGCACCGACGTAGCAAGTAAGAACCGAAACCTACCAAGTGCACAAACACTATTCACTTACTAGGTGGATAGGCAAGGTAGTCAATCAAAAGCATGCTGTTCGGGGCCGTTGCGGTTACGACCAGTTTATGGGAGTCCCCGGGCTAGCGATTCTGATGTCCCAAAATTTTGACGGTACAGTGTCACCTAAGTGAATTCAAGGGAGCAGAAACGGTAGTAGCAGGAGTATCCTCCACCTGGTAAATGGCGATAGGATAATCCCCCGGGGTATAAGTTCCAAAGACAGCTATCCTCGAGGCTAGAAAACGAGCGCAGAGAAAATTAGTCCTCCCCAATGCCATGCACGACGTATTCAAATGATATCATACCGTAGAAGAGGTAAGTCGCTGTGCCCGCAGCATCGAGGTCACTCGTAATTGTCAACATTGTATTCCTGCGATACACCGCCCCGTAATATCACTGTGCCAGCGGCCCACACATGATCCCTCGATCGTGGTCATCAACGAGAACCCAACTACTGTGAACCATTAGTGAAGAGCTTTGAAGCCACCTCGGGCACAGTTGACGTAGAACTCGGGGAGATGGTAGTCTTGATCTTCAATCTGCGATCAAGGGTTCGCCAGAATTATCATCCCCTGGGTACGCGAATAACACCGCGTGGGTATGGTAGCACTGCCAGGGCTGTAAAGTTTAAATGCACACGGTGCATCATGTACACAGACCTTTATTGTTTGTGGTTCATCAAGGGCCACAGCCGTTGTCCAGTTCAACCTGATGATGAGACAATAGTAGGGCAGTGCTCCTTGTCTCGCAGTGCGTTGCAAGTCGATACAGTACGCTATCATATCGTCCGTCAATGATCTAGTCGTTGAATCTCACCCTACTACTGTTTGTCGTCTTCTCTCGTTACGCATTATGATGCATTAGGTTGGCAATTTGGTGGAGGGTGAGTTCGTCTGGATCTCGCTATGCATTACGAGATATTATGCATTAGCTATGCATCATCAGATGGTGCCAGTGTACATATATACTCTGAGCGCCGCCCACACTTTTTTCCGGGATTCAAACTTGGAAGCAACAAAAAGTGCCGTTCCCCTCGGAGGTTCCAGCTACACACCGCCAGGACGCTCTCCCAGGGGTTGGCTGCCGCCAATAGTTTGGCCCTTCCAAGCCCCACACCTATGTGAGGAAGGACCCTAATCATCCGCCCAAAATGGCAACCTGCGTCGGAGTGCAATCTGAGTTTGAAATTTGAGTCTGACGCTGGAAGCTTTATCGACTTGCAAGGCACTGTGATTTTTAGCATTCCTCTCACCCACATCGAGGTAAAACAAGTGTCATTAATCTATTCACTAGGTAATAAGGGTATGATACTGTCTGAACGAGAACATTTACAGGCGTCGAGTACATAAATGGTCCTGAATCATGATATTAGACATAAATACCACAACTACTCAGACGAATCCAAATTCCGACTCCGAGATTTGTGTGGAAGTAGTGATCAAACGTACACCTCATGATGATCGTAAATCGCTCGTGGTCTGTACTTGAGTGCTGCGTAGTCCATTCTCTCCTTCACGGTGTGGTGAAACTTCGGTTTCTGAAAAGGTATAAAGCGGCCCTTGCCCAAGTTCATGCTGGGATGCGATTCCGGCTCGTCAATTGGGTTCAATGGAGCAATACGCGAGCGCTCACCTCCATTTATTGCGCCACACCCCATTAGCGTCCTGCCAAGCATTAGAGCAAGGCATGATTTCTAGTATCCACCATAATTTGCTTAATTTCAACTCATCGAATAGCGGTGCTATGGCGTCTAAACGCTCAGGGTAGGTTTCCGGACTCGGAGTACGTTGTTTGGGTTCGTTCGGCAATTCTTTCCCAACGCAAGCATCGATATCCGCAGCATCCCCTGTTGTTTTGGTTTCAGAGGCAACAAGGGCTGCGTCATTGATATTGGAATTTGGCAACAACTCTCCACAGGGGATTGGCGGCTGAGGGGTAACTGGTGGAGCTTTGAAGCCGATGCGTGCAAGTTCGTCGCTATCGAAGAGGATTCCACATTGAGACTGTATGACCTGTTCCACCATCCAGTGCAGCGTGATCTGTGCAAGAGACACCTCAACACAATCCTGAACATTTCCTCCACCAATGTCTGAAAGGACCTTAAGCAACTCATGAAAGCAAGCTTGTGGGACCTGAACTGACCGCTATGACAACCCGAAAACCATACCTCCAGCACATCCGTGCACAGGGGTGGTTCTTCGGCGACAAACTCTGCCTCGGACTCCGTGCTGTTCGAGGCTACTCCATCACCATCCCCGTCCCGTTGAGCACCATCGGCCAAAGATTCATAGCCCATTGCTTGATGTAGTTGTGCTCTTGAATTCTTTCCCTTGAAAAGTAGCTTGATGGTCGACTTGGCGGAATGGATCATCCGAGTTGCTGCATTTTTCAACTCGACCACCTCATCGGGCTCGTTGTCTTGTCTGGGAAAATGGTACAGATTTGGCCGGAATCTGGCACGATGCTAGGTGAGAAAGATTAGCGAGGTTTCACTTGTGATCCTGAATGGGCCGTACTTCGTCAAGAGAAAGCGCCTGCCGGAATACCCTGATAGCATTGTTGGACTCCGTGAAGGGCAGCGAACGACTGATAAGCACCCCAGTACTCTGTACGGTATCCCTGGCGGCGAGTAAGTAACAAAGAAATGCCTGTGATCTTGGCGACGCTTACCATACACCTACGAATTCCACATTAACATCCCTTGAGAAGGTTTTCTTGAATCCAGCAGCAAGCTTAACTCCCTCCTTGTCATTCCGCTGGTATGCCTTGTATGCAAAGTCGACTTGTTGGAGATTGTCCCTTGGCAATAGTCCAACCTTGACGAGATCAATTAGACTTTATGGACGACAATTCTGGCTGCGCAAATTACCTTGTGTAGCATTCCAGCCAATGCGCGAGCAGTGTACGCTCCACGAGAGAATCCTGACTTCGGATTAGCAGTGAACTTGATCGAGACAGTGAATCACCTACCGAATAAGCAAATTTTGTCTCCGGGACAATAGTTATCCATGAGGTATTTGTAACCACCCATTACATGTTCATCCAGGTACCTACATATCATCTGTCGCAGATTCTTATGGATCATATGTGCACATACCAAGCAAATGCTTCATCCAGAAGTGATGCCAACCTGGTCCATGGCGGTGAAACATCTCCGGGTGAAAAATATGTACCGATCCCTGCCTAGATGCACTAGAGTCAAACTCCGGGAGCCCAGACGACGGAACTAGTAAACGTACTTGATAATAAGCCACTTGCAGGTCTGTACAGTCTTTGCGGAGCAAGCCAAAGAATTTAACCACATTCGTATTCTGTCCTCGTTGAGTTATCACGTCTGAATCACCTTGTAGATCCATGGAAGGACATACCGCAGAATTATACTGTTGATTAGTACCATCGAAGCAAAGGATAATGGTACGAGGTGGCCGAGAAGAATCCTTGGACACGTCGCTTGATTTTGCGTCTGACATGGTGCTCTAGTACTGAAGATCACGGTGGGATAGCCTCCTTTATGTGGGCCACACGGTTCTTCACCGGAGATGGTTTCAATGAAGTATCCTCGGCGAGAGAGCTTGGTCTGGGAATTATGGTCGCAAATCTCATGGACACCGAGGCGTTTTATAGCACGCCTGGCAAGATATTGATCAGTCTTAGGTTTAGTTGAGCGCTGAAGCGCTGATCGGTGGCGGTAGAAATAGAGCGAGTTGGGCACTCCGTGGAGCGGGCTGTTCTGCAGGGGGCTGTTTCAGCCTGCGCGTATCAACGGGCCCGCCGCACGTATTCACAGGTTAAATCCAGATCAGTCAACCGCCGTGGCCTTTTGCTTGGCTCCCAGTGTCCAGTCTTTTTAAGGAGTGTTGGCGGGCACATTAAGATTTGGTCCATGAAAGGCAACTCTGACCATTGGGCTGTTCCGTCGGTTCCTAGAATAGATCAAATGAACTAGGACAACTCTTGGATTTGTCTCGTTAATATAAGCTCACGGCCGCCCAGTCGTATACATTCTTGGCCACCGCACTGTAAACTCAAAAGAAACGCAGATAAAAGATAGCAGCTATCGAACTTGGATCGCATCGCCGTCTAACAGGCTAGCACAGCTTGATCATATCTAACTCTTCAACCAGTGTTTGATGACGGTAGGCAAGTCGGATGTCTGGGACGTTAGTCTAGGTAAATGTTGGAGCATCATTGCCGGTCAACGAAAATATCACCGACACGTTCCTATAATTATGTGTCTCACCTTGTGAATGTCATTTCCAGCGGCTCCAGCACGGTACCATTCTTGACCTATCCAGTGACGTTTGACTTCCATCTCGAAGCCACTCTGTACGACAGAGTTACGGGCCAGCTCAGCGAGCGAGCTTTGGGGGAGCTTGTATATCTACACTCCGTGGTATGGTGTGAGACAGCCCTCGTTAGAAGCTGTGCAAATCTCACATGAGCAGCCACACTATATTCTTCTAGGAGAGGTTCCTATGGCCATAGCAACATGCATCGGTTCCAAGTCAATGGGAAAGTAACGGTCACACACCTTGGTAAAAT
Source organism: Caloboletus inedulis (assembly GCA_038092355.1). Lineage (NCBI taxonomy): Eukaryota > Fungi > Basidiomycota > Agaricomycetes > Boletales > Boletaceae > Caloboletus > Caloboletus inedulis. The sequence continues at coordinate 11,812 of JBBPQD010000161.1, forward strand.
GAAATTGGAGAGGATCATCGGTACTCAAGCTTACGTTCAACCCAGTCTTAAAAAAATCTGGGAGTGGATTCCGTTCATATGTGAGAAATAACGCGTTGTTACTCAAAGGGCTCATCGCGAGACCAATCTGCCTGAGATAGAAAAGATATTGCAATGCCGGAACCTTGCGAAGAAGTATACCATGAGAAATTGAGTGAGATGTGAGGAAAGTTGCGGTGAGATGGTCCGTATCGCCTGCTTCTCCAGCATGGGGTCGGAGAACGAATGTGTCTGTCGTGAGAAGTAGGGAGAAGCTGGATCATAGCCGACAAGCTAACGTACTGAAGCCTCGTGCCTGCCGCCAGTGGTTGAGGCTAGCCATGTTGGCATACATGTAATAAATCCTAACACAGAACAGAGTTCCAGACGAACAGGAGGCAAGAGTTCGTGGGCGGACCTACCAATAGGAGAAGGGAGGATTCTGTATAGTATCCCAGAGACGAGGGTACGGGAATTTGCGATGGATTCGGCGTTCCGCTTTTGACTCGTCGTCCACACTATCAAACCCGACGACGCGCTGCAGGAAAACGTGGAGCTCTGGGTGGGACGTCGGATCTTTAGTGACCTCAAATAACGGGCGGAATACACCTGAACAAAGTTCAAACCTGGGACATGAGACTATGGGATCGGCAGCCTACTAGTCACAACGTCCTCGAAAGTCCTAACCACACCATTTTCTTTATAAACATTGTACAACCGCGGTACTTGGATGAGCCAGCGAACGTTGTGCGAGAATAACTTGTGGTTGATCACCCATTTGGCTACCTTGTCCCATTCGTCTACCGATCTCCCGTATATGCTAACTCGCCATTCGCAATACTGTCCAAGTTTGAGTTTAACCGGAGAATATGCCGCTAGCGTGCTTACCTGGTACTTGCTTTGTTCTAAATCAGTCATCACCTCTGCAAAATGATTAGTGATCCCAAGCCCGTCGTGCGAGGAAGGAATGCCACCTTGAGTCAGTTCAGCAAAATAGCTTCCATCAATACGATTATCGATCTTCAGAAATATTTCCCGGAGCCTAGACTCTCCGATGGGGTTGTATTTGAGGTTGAACTTATCAAACCGGTGGAAGGAGTCTTGGTGGGCGTGCATATCGAGCGTGTCAATTGAAAGATCGTAGGCACTCAATTTAAGCGACTGGAAAACTTGCTCAAGCGTCAACTCGGCGCCATCACGAAATATGACAAGATCCTGAAGGTAAGCGATGTTAGGCTCATGGACCAGTAGGTGCGAGCGAGACATACGTGGGGACTACGTCTCATCTTTGCCTTGATGAATCGCAATAGATGTTTCTGGTTCATGCAACTGGCCAGATGTACGTGGGTATCCACTTTACGTACATTGTAGAAATCCCTGGAGGCACCTGCTGTCAATGACACTGGATAAGCTACAACGTATTCTGACCTGTGAGGGACGCTCTGAGACCGGAAAATAAGTATGAGGCTACCCGTGAACAACATCTACTCACTTTCATAGCTGCCAACTCCTGGGATTCATTGAGTAAGCTGTACATTTCGAATTTACTTGCTAAATATTTGAGTCTCCGGTATGCTATGCTTTTGGCCGGACCGTCTGATATGACCCCAAGAACATGGTCGAGATCAACGAAATATTCTCTGATGGATGGAATATCAAACAACGGTTTCTCATCTGAGATTCGCGATTGGTTATCAGCTGCATCAGCACGCAAAAACTCCACGCGTACCCGCCGCGGTAGAATACACCTGGTATACACCCTTGTCATCAATCTTGAATTCCCATGGATGCGATTCCGGAATTTGGCAGTTTGAAAAATCAAATTCCTCGTTTTCTGTAGTGACGTGACCGTCGGCGGCTGGAACGTCGTGCTCTGCAGTGAAATGCCAATGTGGAGGTGGAGGCTTGGGGTATATTCTCCACGCCTTGTATGGGCTCTCAGCGACCCTGGCTGTGTCGAAGTCGACATCGACCCGTACGCTGGCCACGCCTGCAAAGCCCTCAGCTATTCCATTGAAGTGACCGTCATGGTCCTGAGGGTTGTCGCCGAGCCTCTGAAGGGACTTGGCTATATATTTGTCGCGTAGCTCGAGGCAGTGTTGAAACAGCTTAAATGTACGTGCCATCTCAGGGGTGACGGAGGGTTGCACTGAAATATTGATATTGTACTTTAGTTGTCTCTTATTAGAACCTATGCAAAAATCCGCACGTTGCGCCTGGGGCTCGATGCGCGCCTTCTCTTCGTCTTCGACGAAAGGGGATGTGCTGCTCTGTTGTTCATTGGTTTGCAAGGTCCCCGTAACTGATGCAGGGCCGCCATCGGAGATGATGGAAGGGACGTCAGTCGTGTGACGATGGGCCAATTTCTTCTCTTCGATCTGGATGTAGTCTGTAGCTCTGATCGGACATTAGTATCGATAACATACTTGCTGAAGACTCTTTTCGTCATTGTAACCGTAAAAACCGTCCCTGGGTTCGGGTATCAGGAGTCCAGAGTTGGATTCGACATCATTGGTAGAGTTTGAGGTTTGCAGAAAGATTTCAGGTGTATCACTGCTGACGATATCTGTTGTACAGTCAGCCATGATAAGGGTGTTGATCTGCCCGACGAGATGACTCCAAACATTGACATTGAAACAGGGACGATGATGATGTGTATTTGGCCCTCGCTAAAGTACTCGAGTTTAAACTGTATAAGGACATCGCCATAGCAGAGGTAGATTAATTAGACCATCCAGCACGCAACACTTGGAAAGGCAAGATATCAGATGTTCAGGAAATAGTAGTAGCAGCGTGAGGCAGTCAAGACACAGTAATTCTGCGATAGGCCCACTGGTCATGACGGATCACGTGGACCATGACAAATAATATGTTTTTGCTTTACATTTACATAATAAAATAACAATAATTTGCTGATAACAAGGTTATTATATCAGGGAGGCTAATGGATCCTCATTGGATCAAATTCTTCTTTTACGTCCATCGCGTTCACTGTTGGCGACGAAGAGTTGGGTTCAGGCGAACCTTTGAGGTTGGGCGACGCGATCTACACGATGGGCAACACAACCTCCAACACAAACCACAATCGACCATCGCCAGTTCCGACAGGGCAAATCGATCCACCCAGTCGCAGACAATCCCAGCCCCATTCGCCGTCTCCGAACCCCAATCAGCCCCACCGTTCCCTGCGCACGAAGAAAAAATCCCTTGAGCTGCCAGACCTTGCGAATCTTTCTCTGAGTCCTGCACACTCCCACCAAAATTCTGCCAATTCATCTCCCTTGTCATCCTACCGTCGGCCACCAAGAACCACTTCCCCAATCCCGATCCCGATTCCCGTCTCTAACAATGGTACAATGAACAATGCCTCAAATACGGGCACTTCCCCTCGTGGAAGGCAACCAAATGTTAAAGTGAATCTCACGCGGGAGACCGATACGTCCAACTTCTCATCAGATTTGCTCCTTGAGCAGCCACCGTCTACTCATACTCCAGTTCCTCACCATCAACATCATCCCCGTAATCGCGGTAGCCCTTATTTCCGAGGTGCCCCTCTCCAATATAACTCTACACATTCATTCACTTCACGCGGCCAACCTGCTGCGCAACCTCGCATGCAAGAGCTCTATGCGGAGAGCCAGGTTGAAGTATCCACGCACCCTAATCGACAAGAGTTCATCCAGGAGACAGTTCATTCGACGATCCCCCTCGCGCTACACAAAGCTGAGGAAGAACTTGCAGCTGCCACGACCCACAGTCTAGCTGAGCTTGGACAGCCTGCCTCCAATCTTCCTTCGGATGAGTCAAAGGAACCTGTGAACGTCAAAATCACTTGGCATGGGCGCGGGAAATCTGTCGTCCTTGCCCGTGCAGGTGACGATAACTGGAAGGGCCGTCAACAAATGGAACCAGAGTGTGTCTATTTTGATCGATTCGCTCGTCTGTCTGACATGCACCGTAGTGACCCCCCTGCGGATACATCGTGGTCTACTTGGGTGTCGCTCATGCCTGGAACCCACCATATCCGCTTCATTGTTGACGAACATTGGCGCTTGGCCGATGACCTTCCAAAAGCTGTAGATGACGAAGGGAGCTTGGCAAATTATGTTGCAGTCCCGATTTCCGGTTTGACCCCACCTCATCTCGTCTCTGTCCCTGTTGTACCTCCGAAGCAGTCCGCTCATCCAGTGCATTCGTTCTGGTCAACTACAACCTCCACCCAAGGCTCCACGATCGACGTACCGTCCTCTTCAGATGCCACAAGATCATCATCCAAGTGGACAGATGAGATCCCCGCCGAACTTGTCGCTGCTGCTCGTGAGGAAGAAGCCTACCTTGCTTACACAGCTGCCGCAGAATACGATCAGTCAGGCTATCCCAGCACTCACCAACAGGTCCCTGCGCCAAATATTCCTCCAGCTCCAGTCCTTCCTAGGCACTTGGACAAGCTCATTTTAAACGTCAAAGCTGGACAACCCCCACCGTCTAGGGGCAGCCGCGAGCGGGAGCGGGAGAAAGAGCGAGAACGCGAACATAGGCGGAAGCAGGGACGGTCGCTACTCGGCATGACCAGTACGCTTGCACGGGACGTCTACAGGGAGGATAAAGCCGGGGAGGATGAGCATCCCCCCATCCCAATCACCACTGCGAGCGGGACTGATGTAACACACCTTGCAGCTGCAGCGCAAGCACACACTCGACTCGGACTGGACGGACCGGGATTGTCGGATGATGCCAGCGTGTTGCCCGTGCCGTCCCATGTCGTACTTCATCATTTGAGTACAAGTGCGATTCGTAATGGTGTACTCGCTGTTGGGAACACAACGCGTTATCGACAGAAGGTATTTATACGGGTCTCTACGAACGGCATGGTCACTCACGGATATTCTAGTATCTCACCACGATTTACTATAAACCTACATGAGTCGTACGACTGTGATCGGCATGGCAATACGCAGGACGTCGTTAGAAGCCACGTTTCAGGAGACCGTAACAACCACCCCATTCATCTGCTTATTTATCCGTGCAATTACTTAGCTGGTCGTTTCTTGGGATATTGCTTTTAGATTCTCCCTGATACTACCACGATATATGTGGAAGACCAAAGACACATTCACCATGACTATATGCTCATATCTCTCACAGCGAAGACACGTGGTCGTTGCGTGTATGCGTGCATGTATATTGGTCCACTTTCTGTTCTAGGTACTTTCGTTTATGCTTCGTCTGTATGTCGTCCGATGATCATAATAATTGTACCCATCAACATTTTTAGATTACCCACTTGCCCGACCACAATTATGATATCTTATGTGTATAGATTACACCATTTTGATCAGTTACCTTGCTGGGAGGCAAGGTGCGGGAAAGTGATTAAACTGGAGACGGAGCGGAGAAGTAAACTGGAGATGGAACATAAAAGTAGACTGCAGACGGAGCGAGAACGTAAACAGGAGGCGTACTAGCAAGGTTTTCTGTCGGGGGACTGACCCTAGTGATAAGATCCAGGAACAAATGGGACATTTCAAAAAAAAAATCAATAGCCCACCGCGAGGGTCGAACTCGCAGCCTTCAGATCACTACACGGGATGAACGCCCGCCTTAAAAGTCTGACGCTCTGGCCGATTGAGCTAGGCGGGCCTGTATATTATTTGCGTCGCCAAATATTATGAATGGACTACGTGGTTCGCGAAGGAACGCGGTATAGTGCAA